>BGPR01011985.1:0-23128 GCA_013235015.1 Araneus ventricosus
CTGTTATGCTTCGTTCAGTTGCGTATTGCTCTTATTTAATTACGTAAGAGCTTTATATTTTTATATTTTAATGGATTAGGGGTTTGAATGGTGGATAATATACACACTTGTACCCAATTTTAAGCCGCTATCCTCTTCGTTAACTGTATTTGAGTACACCTCAATCGAAATAGGTGAACTGAAAAGCAACGTATACGCCGTACATATGTAAGGAAAAAAACACGTTTCTTTCAAAAATTACCCAGCTTACAAGAATTTAATTTAAAATTTTCTTGCCACTATAGGTTAGATGTATCAATGGACATGTTACTGTAGGATACTTCCTCTTATTTTTTATGGTATAAACATATCTGGAACAAGCACAGTTGTTTGGTTATCCCGGTTTTATTTGAGCTTGCAGCTAATTCATTATACACAATGTTAATGCTGTGTTCTACTTTGATTAATAAAAAAATGAATGAATGCATGCATTTTCAATATATGTTTTTCAATATATTAATTTACAGTATATTTTATTTCAGATGCCAAGCTGTAGGGAGATGCGTTGTGTGTTATTATTTAAATGCTTGATAGAGTAGATTGGCAGTGGAATCCTTTATATATGTATTCAGACTTTTCGTAAATCTCAAATGCATTAAGTTTTTGCGACTTTTGTTTTAATGATAGTAAGGAATTTGCATATTCGTTTACTTAAGTCTGTCTGTACAAAATTTCTTTGGTAATGAAACGACAAGACTCATATGCTAATCTGTTCTTAAAATTCGTTTGAATCCGAGGAAAGAACGCTCCATCACCAAATAACTGTAAAAAATTGCGTTTTGTTGTATGCAACTGTGCAGGCTGTACATTCTTTTGGCGTAACATGGTCAGATCGGTTCTTGTGTCATAAAAATACACACCAAACAAGGCAAGAACCTCTAGTTGTACTTAAAATCTATTAAGCAATTCCCAACTGAAGAATGAATTGGTACAGAACTGACCATCGAAATAATGGTACCTAAGTCCCAGATAGCACGGATTTACTGTAAGTTTGATTTTGACTTGATATTGCCTTGTCATAAATTTGACGCGTTAAACTTGAAACGAACTTGTGGCAAGTTCACCGTGACAACTAACCACCCTCTCTTGCAAAGGCCATTTGCCACAGTTTCGCCGTGACAAATTAAAGCGCCACCTCAGCTTACATTGAAGCTTGCAATAGGTGCAAAACAAGCGTGATCACAAGATAGCACAAAGAGATAATTATCTTTGTCTCTGTTTTAAAAAAACATCAGATTTTAATATAATCTGACCAGACCGTCCTTCTTTTTATTAATTCAATAAATCAATGATGAATTTGTAAAACCACTTTTATAAAAAAAAAATTTGAAACGATTTTCCATCTTTTACTAAATATAGCATTCACTTTAAAAGAAAACTATATCGCCTTTTTTTTTCACAGATGTTGAAATTTTAGCGTTTATAAACCAAAATTAAACCGGAAACAGTCAATGTTTGTTGAAAATAAACTTATACATTTTGTCCCATTTTAAAAGAATTACTTTTTGAACTCTAATTCATAATTTATTCTACTAATAAGATGTAGTTATTAGCGAAAATCGGCTCTCTCTTTGACTTCAAATCATATTCGCAGCTCTCAAAATTAACGAAATCAAGAAAGAAATGGCTTTAAAATAAAATCGTATGCAGATCGGAATCGAACGATGTGTGCTTGAAATCTATCTTCTCCTCTCAGAGTTTAACGGGTGAATAGTTACAGCGCCCACTTCCGAGCGCTAGGTCGGCACCGTTTTATCCTGGGTTGTGTTCGTACTCTGTTTTGTTATAATTTTACAATGCAAAACGCTGCCAAGTTCGATCCTATGAGCTTCCCGAGGCTTGCGTTAACTTGCTGCAAGCAGTTTCATACTTGTCGCTTGAAGGCAAATTTGCGAAAGCTTGCAGATTTACAGTCTGAAGTCTGCTGCAAATTTACTTCACCAACTCAAAATTGCTATCTGGGAGAGCTAAAAGTAAAATTCCAATGAACTGAGCATTATACACGGTTACGAATACCCCTACACACAATTATGTATATCGTAACGCAACTCAATCGGCGAAGTTTTCGAGAATCAACTGAGAGTGGAATTGGGATTAGAACAGCCAAGCAATTGATTTGAGAAAATATACTGTTGAAAAGCGTGGAAATAGACCCAGATAGCAATTTTAGTTTTGCAGCCAGACTTGCACTGCAAATCTGGCCCAATATTTATCTGTTCATAAAGACTCTTTCAAGTAATCCGCCAACCAACAGACGCCTTGGGAAGCGGTTATCATTGATTGACCCTATGATGATATTCAAAGCTTTATAACTTCGGGTACAGTCGGTCAGACCTAAATCAAGGCTTATCTTCGATCTAGTTTTTTCCCCGATTTTTTGGATTTAAAAAAATAACAGGTTTAACTCAGGCAAAAAGATAGCAAAACCTGTTAACCAGAACAAAAAAACTGGTTTTTCGGTTTAAACCGATAAGTTTTCCCATCCCTGCTCATTACACATTATCTGCAGAAACATCCAATCAATGCAGAAAATCAAATTTCATTCGAGGTTTCTCAATTATTGTATGAATTTTTTGGAAAACTTTCTAGCAAGCAAAAACTTTTCTGTTCTAAACTGGAACCAAAAATGAATTTGCTGTTGAGTTTCATAAGAATCATCTTAATACATTTGTAACATAATTAGAATTTACTTGGTTATATTATTAGAATTCTTAGAGTGAGAAAGAACTTTTCTTTGTCAGAAATTATGCAACAGTTTGACCATACTAATGTAGCTCATCTGAAATCTCTCTTAAATTTGTTTGCCAACAGAGAAAGCCTCAGATAAAATTCGATTTGGACTTAATCATGCTGCTGGATTTTTGACTGTCTTCTAGGTCAGCTGCCACAAGCATTGTTTCTGGCCATTACATCCTATTAAAGTTGAACGCGGAGGTTTTCAGGACCTGAGTAACTAAAACCGAATACTCTGCCATACCTATTATTTCTTCATATTTGTTCAAATTTTCTTTTGCTTCTTGTATAATTCTTTGTTTTGAACTGTTATTTTTCTCTTGAAGGTAAAATGCCATCCCGTAAGAGACGATCCAACGAAGAAGAGACTACCACAGGTAATTATTTTGACTTTGGCATGTGACTTTTGAAATGATTATGATTTCAAACTGGTTCTTTCTGGTTCAAATGCAAACGGTACAATCTGAATAAGAATTAAGAAGTTTCTTTTACAAGCTTTTACAGAATATATGTCCACAAATAATCAAGACCATCAGAAAACGTGTTTCAGGAAGGGGTATGCAGAATTTCCGGGTGGAGGTCTCAAAAGTTTATGTAGTCAAGACCCGCACTAGATGCCCAATAACACGTCCTTTTGTTATGTCGATAGGAGATTGTTTAAAGTTTTCTATCATGGTCGCCAATGGAATTCTATTCAAGCCCCAAACTAAAATCATCTATCAGTTTTCTATCATGGTAACCCAATGGAGTTCTATTTCAAGCCCCAAACTAAAATCAGTTTTGACTTCTCTGTCTTTTGACTACTACTTTTATTGCCTGTTCTTTTTGTCTATTTCTTGAACAATAAATAAATAATAAAAAAAGCTCAGTGACAATCTGCTTCGATATAAATTATAAATTGAATATGGGTTAAGAGGTTTCCAGAAAAAGAGACAACAAAGCTACTTATGGTAGATATTCCGACTCAAGTCAGATCGACTTTAGATAAATATCCGTGTTTAAAAACTCTCTCTAAATTATTACTCTAAAACTAAAATAAACTCTTCATTCATACTCTAAATAAGGAATCTCTAATTTACCGACTCTAAATGCCATTTTATTAAATGAATGATAGAAGATTAAGGAATTTAAACTCAAATTCTAAGACATTTTTTCCTACTCTACTCAAAAAACGTTGCCATTCTGAGAAAACGAACTTTTTAAAGCCTTGATAATATAAATAGACAATCAATTACAAAACATACAATATAGAGAAAATAGTAGTAATCAACCGTTTGAGGTTAATGAAATATTTGATTTTTTTAATTATAAATGTAAAAGAAATGTGAAGTCAAAAATGTTGTTTCAATCCAGAACTATAAATATAAAACATTGAAATTTGGTATATTTAGAAATTTTTAAAATCTCTTACAACAAACTTTAATGCTCATGAGTTGAACGGTGAAATAATTCATCCCAACGGCGCTGTGTGGATCAAACAAGAAAGATTTTTATTTTTTACCATGAAAGATATATACAGTTCAGGCAGATATTAACCAATCAGAAAAAAGCGGGGGAAAAATAACAAATAACAGGAATTTGACATCATACAATCAACGAGAGTGGAACAGGAAGTAATTGAATCACGGATGTGCGATTACAGATTGACAATTGAATTGAATTGATTAACAATTTGAAAATAATGCCTAAAATCAGTTTTGACAATGCATTACATCGGAAAGTTAAACGAGGAGGTTTTCGAGACCTTAAGTAATTAAAACCAGAATGCTCTTCCATACGATTATTTTTTCATATTTGTTCAAATTTTCTTTTGCTTCTTGTATAATTCTTTGTTTTGAACTGTTATTTTTCTCTTGAAGGTAAAATGCCATCCCGTAAGAGACGATCCAACGAAGAAGAGACCACAGGTAATTATTTTGACTTTGGCATGTGACTTTTGAAATTATTATGATTTAAAACTGGTTCTTTCTGGTTTAAATGCAAACGGTACAATCTGAATAAGAATTAAGAAGTTTCTTTTACCAGCTTTTACAGAATATATGTCCACAAATAATCAAAGACCATCAGAAAACGTGTTTCGGAAGAGTTATACAGAATTTCGGGTGGAGTCTCAAAATTTATATTGATCAAACCACGCAGATGCTTAATAACGTCATACGCTGTCGATGAGATTGTTTAAAGTTTTTCTATCACTTGGTCGCCAGGGCAGTCTTAACAAATTTTAGAGCCCTGGGCCAGAGTAATTTTGCGCCCCATCAGAACCATAACAAGGAATTTGGGCGCCTGGACTGAGTAATTTGGCGCCCCATCAGAACCGTGACTAGGAATCTAGGCGTTATGGGCTAGAGTAATCTGAGGCCCCATGGAGCCGTAACTAGAATTTGAGCACTTGCAGCTCCAGCAAAATACCTACCAATTAAAATAATTGAGGAGCAAAAAAAGGAAGTTGTCTGTTTCCTGATTAACGTTTTCACCACAATTTTGTAAATCTGCATCTTTCAAATAGAATGGAAGGTAATAATCGTAATGTAGATAACTTTCATTACACGCATAAACGATTTTCTCGCTTACTGAATATTTTTAATGATATACCTGTTTATCTAACATTACAATCCGATGGCTACGGTGTTACAATGCCTATATCTTTACTTTTAGCATATTTAAAATTAAAACATTTTTTTAGTTCTAAATTAAAAAATAAAACCAGTATAGTAAATTTTAAAAGCATCGTTACTTATCAATGGAACCCGCAGACTATAGCCAAGTAGCCCACGTTCCATAAAACGGCCTTGATGGTCGCGCGTGTGGATCAATGGCACCTATGGACTTTAGCCTAAATAAACCGTTGGATAAGGCTTTCTTGATGGTCGCGTGTGGATCAATGGCACCCATGGACTTTAGCCCAAGTAGCCCGTTGGATGATGGTTGGATGGGGAGCCCGGCAGCCCCTGATGGTCGCGCGTGAGCTCTGTTGATAGCCTTTTTAAGCAGCTTGATAGCAGTCGGCTGCAGCTTATTATCAGACACCAGCTGGACGGTTTTGCCTACCCTTGCGGTCTCCAGACAGAATGTGGTAAACGTTTCTTCAGGCTTCATTAAAATGATTGTTTTCCGTCAAATTTCGTTTTCTTTAATGAATTGAAAACTCGCTTCTCTGTAACAGTTGATTTAATACAAATTGTTACCAACAATACATTTGGCAAGAGGAGAAAATTAGAATCTACGCATATTAATCGTCGAGCTGCCAATTCGATGTATTTAATTTTATACGAGTTATTAAATTTATATGAAAACATGAGTATTCCAGGATATTCAACTTTCATACAATTCAATAGTATGCTGTTCGAAGATTCAGTTTAAAAAAATACAGTTTGTGCAGGAGCATTCATCATTTTGTTTCTCTTAGAGAACAAAATCAGATTCCAGCCTCTTGGAATGCGATATCTTTCGAATCTTATCGGTAGCGAACTGGAATTTTATATAAGCTGCCTATATATCCGACTTAGAAATTATGGAAGAGAAAAAAATTAGCCACTGCTCTTTGCGCATGGCATGAATTCAAAAGGGTAAATTACTACGAATACTCAGTCTTCCTTCTTTCGTTTATTTACTTCGCGAATTTCAATAAAATCTTTTCTAGAAACTATTGTCATGTATTGTCTAAGTTTTCGTATAATTTGGTTTGAAAATTCTACGTATTATAAATAAAATACGTGAAAAATTTAGGGATTTTTTTAAAGAAACATTTATATTTTTCAAATATTAGTAGCATTTTACGAAAATACATGCAAAATATATGCACATCAAACAGAAATCATTGATGAAAGTTTCATCTCATTATCAGATTTCTTTCCAGGAACGAGATGAAGATGAAATCCCTTTTTTGTCTTCATCCTTGACGTCCCCATCTTCATGACAGAGATTTTCACTGTAAAATGTGAAGTCAAACCATTGTATCCATATTATCACCAAATTTGTCGCATCTTAGAATTGCGCTAAACATTTGGTACCAATATCTACTAAGCTATATTTACAATCCAATGTACCATTCTACACACCAAAATTGTGTAGAAATTTTTACTTCAAAGAATATAAACACTTTGCAAAAATAAATGCAGAAGCGGAATTGCTTGATACACTATTTTAGCAAAACAATGAAATTCAAGTGAAAATAAAACTTTTATAACGCATTAATTTCTCAAAGAAAGCAATTTTACTATCATAACCTTAACAGTGGCAATAGCATGAATGGAAAAAAAGTATCGATGAATAAATTAGATTGGTATTTATCACGAAACCAATTTTTCATATTGTTGTGATCGTACCATAAAACTAAAAAAGTCTCCGAATACAGATAATCTGCAACTTTTTTTATAATATAGACAGTTTTTGTAGAATCACTGAAGATCCTTTCATGAAGAGAAAAACAGATTAGATGGAACTAAACAGGAAAACAAGCTATCCAACAAGAGAAACTAATGCTTTTTATTTCTCTCTCTTTTATTAATGCAGACCTTTCCTTAAATCTCTACTGTAACAAGAATTGTCTTGTGGGTGTACGTGAATGCAATCCAATAAAGCAGGGGATTTAAAAAAATAAAAGCTCTTTATTTACAAATATTCCAAGCAAAGGAAACGTAGCACAAAGTAACTTACGGCACTAGTAAAATTCACAACAGAGACTACCAATAAATCTCAACACAGCGCTCAAAGGTTCTTGTTAGCTCACCAGTTTGCTTGCTGATCAAATTCAACTGTCTCTTCTTGGCAGAGCTTGCCTTTATACTTTTCAGCAAGAGTGACTTCATTACATAGGAAGTGACGTAATCTGCAGAAAGTTCATGAAACCAGTAGAAATAGGTTAGAAAGTTGAGGTCCTTCTAGAAAATTCCTTTATCGCCAAAGTCGCCAACTTTGTGCATCAAAATAGTCATCAATTTATCCTTCAAGTTTTGTCGCCAAGATTAGCATCTCAGAAACGACTTTATAGCTTTGTAGTAGTAACACTTTGACAGTGAAATCTGTTTTATGTTATAATCAAAATTACCGTTACATATGTCTGTTTTATCCGTATTGTGATGACGGCTCAAGGTACTACTCTGGTTGATGATGATATAAAACATCTTGTAATGGAATTTTATTTTATGAAAGAGTAATAACTTATATTTTTTCTGCACGTGCATTGTCACATTGCAGTTTTATCTTTGTGCGTTGATGTTCGAGAGTCGTTAAAATAATTAATTCAGATTTGTAAATAAAGTTTTATTTCGCTGTTTCCAATGTCTTCCGTATTTTTTTTTAAATACTTTGGTGAAAGATAAAAACCTTATAACAATTAATTGCTCTTATTCATTACCTTGAATGAAAAAATATTGATTAGACACCTTCATCATAAATCACCGTAAAGTATTAATGAGGCTGCAGACAAATGTTTACTTTATAGTATACAAGATTAAGTTGCACGTCTCGCATTTACTAAAATAATTCAAACACGTTTAATGGCGCCAAACTTCCCATCGACTCTAACAGAACGTCAGAAATCAGTAAAATGGCCTCAAAGTCGAAAAAGAATTAAAAAATAGAAATAAAAAAACATACACCGTTTTCTATTCCTTAAAGAGAAACATTTATGCGCAATTCGATGGAAATCGAACAACGTGTTTATTTAGCAGAACTCTATTTTCCACTCCCGCAGAGAACTCTATATACATTCCGCAGAAAGTATAAAGTTCCTATTCCGTCCGAATCGTACTGCTTAACTCTTTTCTTTTTAAGCATGCTGGGTTATTTTCTAAATCACTCTGAATGATGAATGAATCTGTTACATTCTTGCTGAACAGACGTTTAGTATAAAACCATATAATATCAAAAACATGCAAATTAATTTCTAAGGTGAAACCATTCAATAACAATATTTTCATCTTCACAAAGCTCTAAATCGATTCTTCCTTACGTGTGGGAGTTCAAATATTACGTAAGCATGTTTTGAGTATTTTTGACCCCTCCCCTTGTCAGCAAATAAACGATGTAAACCCCCCCTCTATAATTACGTAAAGCAGAAGCACAACCCCCAAATTTCTTTTTTTTTTTTGCAAAACATATAACAGTAATAATCTAATTTAAAAATTTTAGGACTTAATTCAAATGAAAATACTCTAACTAGGCTTAAAATGAAAAAAAAAAAAATGTAAGTTTAATTTCATACAATTTCAAGTTTGACTTACAAAAATCAAGGTTTAATTTTTCTTTTGCCAAATTTAGCTTTTTTTTAGAATTTAATTTTTTATTTAATTATTTGTACAAGTTACAAAGAGATTTTCCAAATAAAGTGATTTTAATGTCTTACGTAAGCATCATACTCCGCTCCCCTTGTCAGCAAAATAAGCAAATCACCAAGCCCCTCTCCCCTTCGGGTGCTTGCATAATATTTGGGCAGCCCTGTATAATTGTGCATCTTATTATCTCGGCCGCAAAAGAACTAAACCAAATTACGCTTTCATTTTAAAACTTGCAAATCTATCCGATTTTGAACCAAATTAGTCAAGCGAAGGAGGTTCTCTTCCAAAATGTGTACACGATTCCTGCTTTATGACGGATCTTAAACTAACTGAAATACATACTAGTAGTTTGTAGACAGTAGACCTCACTCTCCCAAATAAAATCTAGCTTTGACACGGACAGTATGAATTTGACTCTCAAGAAATGCACTGGTGGACAAAAGACTTTAGCACAATTCTTAAAATTGCCACCAATTTGGAGTTAATATAGATAAAATGGTTCCATAATCATTGAATTAGCAAAATATCTGTATCTCGAAATATTTTGAAAAAGATGGCATCAAAAAAAATCACAGAAAATTTAAATCCTTAAATTAGTTATTTAAAAAAAAAAATCACAGAAAATTTCACTATTAAATATGCATAAAATCAAAATAAGGTTGAAATCTAGAAGCTGGTACACACTCTTAAAATGGAGCCAAGTCGCCAAAGCTAATACAGGTAATACCTGCATGTAACTGGCGACTTAACTCAATATTATCTGGCCAGTCAGCATCTTCTATCTCAGTTTGGCAGCGTTTCAAGAGTGTGTACCAACCTGGATTTCAACCTAAAATATTTCTTCAAACTCACTTCGTTAGCACTAAGAAGATGGAACTCGAAATAACTTGGCGATAAATATACAATTTGGCAATATATATATATGCATATATATATATAAAGCAGCGAAAAGCTATCGTTGCTATGAAGATCAGACGATTTATAAAGCGGCGAAATTTTCTTGGCGAGATCGCATTTCCTGGCGAGAATTGCTTAAAATTACACAAACGAATTTCTAAAGTTCTTTAAATTGGTTACTGCGCCATATAAGGTACTATAAAAGAAATGGTTTAGGTGAAAAGGTAGAATGTGAGGTTTAAATATAAATTAGAACTAAAAAAAGATAGCCAAAAGATTATAAAATAGATAACATTTATTTAGGGAAAATGCAGGTAACGATACATAGCGAATGGCGAGAACTAGGTTTATTCACAACTCTGATTCACAATCTTAATCTTAGGTTGCCACTCACCCTTTTATTGCAATTAATATAATAATTATATAATAATTAAAATAATTATTTCATTGCCGAATTAAAATAATGAGAAATAAAACTATATACATCGTTTTCTATTGCTTCAAAATATTTCCTGCCAACTTTGAAGGGAAATCAGACAGCGCATTTGGTCGTAATCACATAACAAACAAATTTACAAGACAGACAAAGTACCAAATGCTGGACTTAAAACGTGAACTTCGCTTTGCTCATTACAATTATGAAAATTACGAGAGATTTGAGGAGAAGAGCATTTTTTTTGTTTTTTTACTCCATAAGTTCGAACTGACTGAGTATTATTTGTTTATGTTTTCATTCGAATCTTGATTCACATTCGATCATTTTGTATCAAAATAACGTTTACACTCAATCATTTTAACCTTTCGGCTATCAGGACTTAAATCAAGAAGAACTGCGTTAGATACAGGAGAGTAAGTTCTCAGTGAATTGTACCGGGACTTAAACTAGAACTGGGTGATTGCGAAGTGAAGTTCAATGGTGTACTGATACTTAAACCAGAAGAACTGGGGCAGATGCTGATGGTGAGGATTCTCAATTGTGTACCGGAACTTAAGCCAAGAAGAACTGGGTGAATGCAGGAACTGAAGTCTCAATGGTGTACAGGACTTAAATCAGAGAATAACTGCGTTGAATGCGGGAAGGAAGTTCTCAGTGTGTACCGGGACTTAAACCAGAACTGCGTTGAATGCGGGTAGAGTTCTCCAATGGTGTACCGGGACTTAAACCAGAAGAACTGCGTTGATTGCAGGAAGTGAAGTTCTCAATGGTGTGCCAGGACTTAAACCAAGAACTGCGTTGAGAGCGGAAGTGGGGGAGATTCTCAATGGTGTCTGGGCACAGCAGTGCCACCGACCAGCAATCAAGTAACTAACAAAAGAATTACACCAATTTTAATAGTTGCAAATTACTTCAAACATTTAAAATGTGCTTATTATATAGAATAACTTCAAGATGGATAAATATCGTTTTGTGAACCAATCCGAAGCATTTTGTGTTCGGCAGTTTTTGCATGTGGTTCAGTAGCAGATAAATGAAACTAATTTATTCCTTACTTGCTGGATTTTTTAAGTTCATTTTTCTGAAAATTTGATAATCCTGTTACCTTCTTTAACAGGTCATGGATTTGATCCTCTTAAATCGTGGAATGAGTACTACAGCCGGTACGTGCCGCGCGGCATGTCAGTAGAATGTGAAAAGTGCAACAAGTGGCGAGTGGTCAAAGAGTATCAAGAGATGTGTGAAGTCCCGGAGTATTTCGAGTGTTCAATGTGGAGTTTAAGTAAGTTAAAGTCGGTAGCTGTTAGTGACATTTCTTTCTAACGGAATTTTTTTAAGTTGGCATAATTTTTTCGTCCCTTAAGTCGGAATTTAGAAAAAATTGATTGAAATTGTTTTCTTTTGGTATACTGTGTACCAGTGGCGAATCCAGGGGGGAAGGACTATCGGGCTACAGCCCACCCCCTAGAGCCAAGCTAGAATTCTTGATTTTATTTAACATCATTACAACTGTTTTTCCTTAATTTCCCTCTTTTAAAAAATAACAAAAACGTTTCAGCAATACTTTCTGGCTAGACAGGTTCGAAAATTTTCCTACTTTTGTAGTCATTCCACTTGTACTTGTAGCTTTGACGCGGTCAAAGACATTTTGTGGCTAGTTATTTCATTGTAATTTTTATCAAATTATCGAAAGTTATTATTGTATTGTTTTTTATGATTCTTATTGTCAGGTGAGTCAAGTCTGCAAAGTTAAAGAGTTTTGGTTTACTTTATCCTTGAGGCTTGAAATTCATCACGACGATACAAAGATTTTATGCCCTCAGCCCCCCCCCCTCCAGACCCGAATCCTAGATTCGCCACTGATGTGTACTACTACAAAGGGTATCTACAGGGTGACAATTATAGAGCTACATGAAAAAAAAAAAAATTGATAACTTTTGAACCGTTGGCGAGATTCAGGTAAAACTTGGCGTTTGCATGCAGGGCATGTTGGGATTTTTTTGAGCATGCGCACTCTTATTATTGTTGTTGATTTTCATTTTTCGTTGAAAATGTCGAAATACAGCGTTTCTGAGCGTATATCGATCGTCAAGGCCTACTATTCGAGCAATACTAGCCCGATTGCGGCTCAAAGGAAAGAAATTTGCGACCAAGTACAAGCTGAAGACAACCGGTCCAACTGTTATAACAATCAAAAATGTGATTGAAAAGTTCGAGGAGGACTGGTAGTGTCGATGTCTCGACACTTCAGCAATTTTTGCAGAATTTTGCTCTTCGTCTCCGCCACGTCAGAGCCATTGACGGCAAAACATATCGAACATGTCATAAACTAAATCTGAATATCTTTAGTTACTTTTAAAATATGAATAAAATTTTTGAACTCAGTAGTTTATGATTTTTTTTCATATCGCTCATTAATTGCCACCCTGTAAAAAATAACATTTCAAATTTATAGGCGAGAAATTTAAAAAAAAACTTATCTTATGTCTAGTATCCCAAAACAGGGTATTT
The DNA here is from genome assembly GCA_013235015.1 of Araneus ventricosus. Lineage (NCBI taxonomy): Eukaryota > Metazoa > Arthropoda > Arachnida > Araneae > Araneidae > Araneus > Araneus ventricosus. Next base: position 12,895 of record BGPR01011985.1, read on the forward strand.
CTATTAAAACCAGCGGGAGTGTTCTGCCCTAAACTTTCTCGTATACTACCCCCAAAAGGTGCCGTTTCTCCTTTCCCCCGCGTGGCTGAAAAAATTCGAACCTACTGTTATCCAGAATCCAATGACTATCAGAAGGTTTTTCATTATAGTGATTGAAAGATATCTAGGTAAAGAATTCAAAGAGATGCGTACCGATTAAAACTCATCTATCGCACACTGCTAGATTTCACTCTTGCCGTCTCAAGGACAAACTGACGTAATCGCTTCTTTCGCGAGCACAGACGATTGATTCCGTACGCATGCGCGTGGAGATAGCGGATTGGTTTCAATGATAAATTATACAGACCGACAGACAGTCAACCCTTTGACGGATTTGATCCAAAATTTTATACGGACCTACATTCATGACGATAAAACTGTGCACCAAATTTTATCCATCTAGCTATTCAAGTTTTTGAGTTATAGTGTTCACATGACTTCGGACATACAGACAGACGTCCCTGAGACGGATTTTGACCAAAATTTGATAGAAACCTACAAATTATGTTTAAAGACCACATACCAAATTTCATCCCCGTAGCTCTAATAGTTTTCGATTTATCGTGTTCACAGAAAGATACACAGACAAACATAATTCCAAAATTGTGTTTTTCGGACTCAGGGACGTGGAGATTCGTCAAAATCTCGAGTTCGAATTTTTTGACGATTACAATACTTTCTCTTTGTATACTTCGTATACGAGAAAGTGAAAAGTTGACGGTTTTATGGGCTCCAGACAATATTATAACAGCCTCCGAAGAAAATAAATATTCTCGCCTATCTGGAAAGTTCAGGAAATGTGATGTATCCATTGTAGTGAAAGATGAAAACCAACCATCTTGCCATCGTGGTAAATGCCTCGTTATGAAAATGAACAAGAAGAGGTTAACCATACTGGAGACTAATCAGTTTAATGAAAGAAAAGAAAGATTTTTATTGCTGATTTATTTTTAGCATCAAATATAAGCTCATTAAAACGTATGTTTTAATCCATTCGTTTAATCCATTGGTTTCGCAGTGAAACCACACATTGAGTATTTTTTTACTGCGCCTAGGAGAAACGTAGCGCTTTCATAGCTTGAGAGCCAGGTATACAAGCCAATAATAGTTACAATTCATAAAATTAAGCAAAATTAATTAATTGAAAATAAAATAAAATAAAAACATATTTTGCATTAAATAGAAAGGCGCATATGCATCCGAATCTAATAAAATACAAAGACAAATAATAGAAATTTAAATTAAAAGGAAAATAAATTAAAAGAAACAAAATGTAAACAATAGTAATAATGAAAACAATAAACGTTTATGCGCGCAAACGCAGCAGCAAAAAGTAAATGCTTCAACAGAAATTTTTTTAAAGATAACACAACAAAAACTATAGAATAAAAAACCAAAGATTCTCTAATACTTAAAGCACTTTACAAAAGTTAGAAATTATTCAAAATGGAAAGGAACTAAAATGGCGCACTCATCAGAAACCACACGCCATTATTAGTTCAAAAAGGACAAAATTTTCTGTAGAAAGGAATGACAAAAAGTCAAAATTTATTCCTTCCTGTGGTCTGAATTTTTTCCAGCCACCAAATAATGAATATAAATCCAACAAATTACCAAATCCATAATCATTAGAAAGAGAGATAAAAATACAAGTATACAAGCCAAGTTATATGAAAATTTCAGTTCAATACCGATTCAGAAAGATATCGACATTGCAAGAACTGAATTGCTTTTGATTTCTAAGAGAAATAAAATGATGAGGGTTCTTGCACAAATTGATATTTATTTAAAATGGAACCTTCGAAAGTAATATTGAATATTATGAAGGTTGAATATCCTGAATACTCACGTATAAATTAAATATATAATTTAAACTGTGTGTGTGTGCATTTCGATGATCACTTATTTGTAAGAAAAATAGTCCGTTACCGTTCATATGTTTCACAGTGAAACCACACATTTCTTGAAAATAAAAAATGCTAAATTTGTTTTCCTTTGAATATTTATGATCAGCTACATGTATAATACTCATTTTTGAAATAAATTTAGTAATTTTCAAAACAAAACATATAGTCAGGGTTCGTACTCCTCCTGAAATTCCTGAATTTTGCTTTTTCTTTCTACGGGCCCTGAAAACTGTGTTTTTTTATCCTGATATTTCTTTTTGTTTCCTGAAAAATTACAATCGAAGAGCAAAAGATAAAATTATGATAAAACATAAAAATATGACGTTTCCATTTTTACTTATTGATAGAAAGTCGCTGGAATCCGGAATTCTTACTTCTGACCTTCGCCGAAAGAGTCTACCGCGCATGCTCCGAGTCACCGCAATCGGGAAAGATGGGAGAATTGATATTTAGTATACTTTTTTGCCAATTTTATAAAAATTGTCCACACTATTATAATACTTAATTGCCCATATCCCCCTACAATTGATTTTTACTTTCTCGTATACGAAGTATACAAAGAGAAAGTATTGCAATCGTCAAAAAATTCGAACTCGAGATTTTGACGAATCTCCACGTTTTAGACCTCTCTGAGTCCGAAAAACACAATTTTGGAATTATGTCTGTCTGTCTGTGAACACGATAACTCGAAAACTATTAGAGCTACGGAGATGAAATTTGGTATGTGGTCTTTAAACATAATGTGTAGGTTTCTATCAAATTTTAGATAAAATCCGTCAACGGGAAGTCTGTCTGTTTGTATGTCCGAAGTCATGCGAACTCAAAAACTTGAATGGCTAGATGGATAAAATTTAGAACACAGTTTAATCGTCATGAATGTAGGTCCGTATCAAATTTTGGGCCAAATCTGTCAAAGGGTTGACGGTCTGTCGGTCTGTATAATCGCATACTAACTCCATGGGAATGCGTAGTGATAGAAATGCCTGTGCAAAGAAGGGACTCTCCGAAAACTTGGCAGTTTGCCAAAAACCAATTCTGGCGGCGAGATTTTGTAAGGAAGCAAACATTTAGGGCGTCTCGTTTTACTTGCGTACTGGAAGCAATCTCTGTGCATGCGCAAGCTGTTCTGCGTGCAAGCTATTCTTCTGTTTTCTTCTCCGCACGCGGATTTTGCATTTCTATTTTGATAAAGAAAATATTGCGAAGATTTAATAATACTTATCTTTTTGAATATGATTATTCACCTCAATATTTTACTATCACTATAATCTGCAATGAAAACCTTCTGATAGTCATTGCATTCTGGGTTACAGTTGGTTCGAACTTTTTATCAACGCAGGGGGAAGGGAAATGACAAATGTTTGAAAAGTATACGAGAAAGTTTAGGGGAGGCTACTCCCACTGGTTTTTCATGTTATCTCCTGAATTTTCTGTACTGTACTCCTGAAAAAAATCCTTAGAAACTCCAGAATTGTACTATCATATATACAGTATGAACCCTGTATAGTGAACTTGAAAAGGTTAAGTAATAAGAGAAAAAGGATAGTTATATTCTCCTTTAATGATGTATTTTTTGATAAGATGCAGGATAAGATGTTCATTATTTTCCACGAATGGGCTCTTCCAGGCGATGAAGAGAAAGGAAACTGCTACATCCCTCAACTTGAAGACGACTCAGAATTTACCAATGAACTCTACACACCGGGGTCTCTCGTTTGGGCTAAAATGAAAGGACATCCCAGGTAATTTAAAATTTGTTTTAACCGTCTTATTTCGCCCAGTGTTACAGAAAAGAAATTATAAAAAACCTGAAGAGTTAATCTATCCTACTAAAATTCGAAGGTAAACAAACGTATGTATGTATGTCCGGCTATCTTCTCGCGAACCGCTGAACGGAGAAGCACACGGAAAGTACCAAAAGATGGCTAATAATCCAAGGAATCCATTCCAGCCATTTAAATTCCGAAATTACAATTAGTTAAAAAGATATTAATTAAAAACGTCAAAATGAATGAATTGACGTGCTGCCATCTATTGGCAGAATGGTGAATTCATTCACGGCGGATTCTTTTTTTCCCTATTATTAGTTTTCGCATCCGGTGTTGCATTTTTTTTATTTATTTAACGGAAGTTGGTATTTCCTTTTGGGCGATTTTCTGTGTTCTCTGGGTTAAACAATATAGGATTCAAAGGAATTTTTACGTTTTGGGAAAAACGTAACGTTTACGTTAGCGACAATATGTGTAAAAAAAATAAACCGGTGGCGGGCATATGAAAATTAGTAATAAAAAGACTAGATTTGAAAGAATATTTACATTTGTTGGGGAAAGTAAGTGACAATATTTGTTGAAAAAAAATAGAGCCGGGAATATGAAAATATGGATCCCAAGGCCTCACGTGATCTCACTTCTCTCCGCCCGGGAATATCCCATTATTCAAGATTGCCCGTGCAACGCCGGGCCATGCAGCTAGTATACACTAATATTCGCATTCATGCATTCAGTAAACATTAGAGTGAATTATCCGGTTTTGTTATTTCATGCCTTTTCGTTTATGTAGTCACTCAGCTTTACAACTTGAGTTCCATCTTCTCTATTAAAATTCAAAGGTAATCACACATATGTATGCATGTGAGGCTATCTCCTCGCGAATTGCTGAACGCAGAAGCGAGCCAAAAGATGGGAAATAACCCAAGGAATCCATTTCGACTATTTAAATTTCGAAATTACAATTAGTTAAAAAGATGTTAATTAAAAAGGTGAAACGTTGCTGCAGTATCTCATCGTTTTATTTTTGCGCACGGCTTTCTGAGTAAAACTTGTTTGTCAGTGACTGACAGACGAGCACGTTAACACTCTGACCAAAAGTATCAAAAGATGGGAAATAATCCAAGGAATCCATTTTTACCATTTAAATTCCGAAATTACAATTAGTTAATAAGATATTAATTAAAAATGTGAAAACGTTGCTGTAATATCTCATCGTTTTATTTTTGGGCACGGCTTTCTGAGAAAAACTGGTTTGTCAGTGACTGACAGTTTTATTTTTTGGGCACGGTTTCTGAGTAAAACTTGTTCGTCATTGACTGACAGACAAACACGTTAACACTCTGATTGCCGAATGTTTTTAAAAAATTACCATTTAGATGCAACGTTTGAAAATATGTGCAAATACCCTTGAACGAAGCGAATTTTTATTTACATGCAAGGCGTTATTAGTATAATATGCAGGTATTTATAGCATAATATATATATGGTATGATATATATAAGTATATAAAGGTTTTATTTTTATAATATATAATAAAATCACAGGCTACAGCAGAAAATAGACTTAATTCCGAGCCGCGGAAATCGCAAGAAAGAATTCAGAGGGTTAAGTTGGTAATCGAACTTTTGCAACACCCTGTATAGCATTGTACGATAAAAATGGAAAAAATGCCTTAAATAATAAATAGATAAAAGAGGATGAGTAACAGTTTTTCCGTCACACAATGCTTGCGGTATTTCAAATAGATTAACAGTGAGAATTTTAAAAATAAAGCGAAGGAAATAATGGAAGATTATAAATTCTGTCGGAATTTTTTTCAAATATGGAATAATGTCTGAAACCATAAATGTCTTCATGCTGCCTCTAAGCAACCTACCCAGTTTTGTCTTCTAAAATCTTGAGAATAAGACTGAAGCTCTAATTCCTGCTGTTGTCAATTGGATACATACTAAAAATGTTATTAAATCAATTTACAGTATATAGATGGTAGCCTGAGTACGGATGAAAAGTATAAACGAATTGATGTTCTTCACTGAGACTGCATCTTTTTTACTTTGTTCCTACTACGCTTGAGAATACCATATTTTATTCTACAATGTTGAAGGAAATTCCTTATCCGTATTATTAGTTCTTAAAATTCATCTGTGCATAATATAAAATTTTATCAAGAAAATTTTTTCTCAACTAAAATCCAGAGTTTTCGATTAGTAACAAACTGGTTTTTAGCCGTAAGCCGTACTTAAAACAAAATAAGATTTTTTTAAAGTTATTTCCCTAGATTTTATTCAAGAGATAAAAGTCAAAAACATTTTAAATTAATTTTTGAAAAATCGGGCATTTAACTCTCTGAGCCCGGCTAGAGTGAGAATTCCAGTACCTAAAAAACTGAAGTAAATTTTCGTTCTCGAAAACAGAATGAAATCCTTCCTTTCTTTACAGAAATTTCAGAACGACGACACCCAAGTTTGGGCGATCAATTGTACACAAAGAAAGGAACAACTGTTCCCCCGTAATTTTCACTCAGGCGCCCAAAACCGCCCGAGTCCGGCCTCTGTCGAATGGGGCGGTTTGAGGCGGGGTAGGGCTCATAGAGTTAAGGGTGAATGAACAATGAAATATAAACAGAAAAGGAGAAACTTTGTTATTATTAAAAATTAGCCTTTTTCTGTGCATTATTTGCCGCAATTTTCCATCAAATCGAAGCAATGTTTACTTTTGATTTATTGGGGTAGATAAGGAAATGATTAATTAGAATGTCGATACTAATGATCTTGAATCCAAGGTATTAAGATCTTTAGATACATATAATTCGCATTTATTAATTTTCCAGATGGCCCGCGATGGTGGAGGATGATCCAATCCAGTTGTTATATTGTAAGAACCTTGATACTGATCCGGTATGTATATTAAATTTCCATACTTACTATAAATATTTCTAGTTACACGTGAGCTAAATTTTTATCCAAATTATAATTTTAAGGTAAAACTTAAGTTTAGGGTGAGCAGCCGTTCCTCCCCACTTTGGATCACCACCTTTTTGTCGCCAAGAGCAAGTTGGTTTGGCAAAGTGAGAAAATTTGTTTTGGGTGCTCAGTGAGCTTTTAATTTGTCTCTTGCGCACGCGATGCCTGTGGCATCGGAAAAGGAGAAATTCCGCACGCGATGCCTGCGGCATCTCATTTTAAACTTAAAAAAAATATCAGCGCCTTCGCTTTCAGCAAAGTGGGAACATAGTAGTTTCACTTTCAGCAAAGCGGGAATATAGTAGATTCGCTTTCATCAAAGCGGGAATTTAGTTGCTTTGTTTCTTCATTTAAAAAGGCACTTATATAATTACCAAATGGTAGAATCCAAAAATGCCACAACAGAAGCGAGGTGCACGACAGTCGATAAAAATCCACGATAAAAACTGTCAAAATTCAAACCGTAAAATTCCAAACGAAGTGTTATTCAAATTTGATTAAACCGAAGATAGCACAGAGAAGACCAATTAAAACGAGGCGCCGATGCGCAGGACATGAATATAAACATCGCTGCGCACCCAAAACGAATGTTCTCGTATCGTTAAACCGTCTTCCTTTTGGCGACAATGAATTGGCGATCCAAAGTGGGGAGAAACTGTTGGCAACCCTAAACGTAAGATAAACCAATTTTAAAATAAGAAACACTATCGGTTAACGTTTTGTGCAAGCGTTAAATAGTTAAAATGAGAATATTAGAATTCCTCCTAGTGGGTCGCACTATAGTTGCGGATTTTTCAGTTGTAAATCAAGCTTTCATTCTTTTGCAGCGATACCACGTCGTGTTTTTCGGTAAAAAAGTTACAAGGACCTGGTTGGCGGATAGAAATCTTGAGCCCTTCTCAATACCACCTTCGGTATGTATTCCTCAATATCTTGTATATATTTGACAGTAAACCTTTTTACTACCACAAACGGCATTAACATAATTTCTTCTCTTACTCGGACAATGCATTTACACTCGATTCCTCTATCCATACTTCCGTATTTTCACTCGTGTTGTTTTAAAAAGTTCTCGTATACATCTATTACACCCTCGTGTTCGATGGACGATTTGTTAGAGTGTAAGCTAAAATTTCATTTTAGATCATAGCTCAGAATAAATTTCTCTGTCTATGGTAACTCCGTTTCTTTAGGTGTAAAATAACGCTATAAGATCGAAAATACCTATACACAATTAAAACCGTATTACTAAAAACAATTATGTAAAGAGCAAACAGACCCACAAGAAACATAACCACAAAGCAGCTGGTGCACACAAAAGCAGCAGCCTCCAAGAGTACAACTGTGATATAACAAAGAATTACAAACAAACTGAAAAAACTCAAACGCCAAAGTTAAAAACAATAATATTAAATAAAAATAAGAAAAGAATCCAGCAGGGGACTTTCTCAAGGTTCTGTGGTGCACCGTGCTGCGTTATCTTATTCTGCCATGTATATAAGTCGGTATCGACCTCCGGCAATGACAATTCCTTCTGTCATGGCCTTGTTCTTTTTGTCGTGTAAGGTGCTCGATTCGGGACCCAAAGGTCCCCGGTTCAAAAGCTAGTGCCTGCCAAAGTGGTGACTACCGGCCGAAGAACACGCAACAACTACTTTCAGTCCCACTACTAGATGGCAGCACCACAAATGTCATCTATTCCATCTTCTGCTACATCCGACAGATGGCAGCACTACAGCAAGCAGTCTCTTGTTTCTAAATCTATGACACATTTCATAGCACAAAGTGCCTGCGCACAAACAATGGGGGCAGCAATTTGCGTATATGCACGCAGCACAAGGAAGAGCAATTATCGCTTCCTTGATACTCAGATAATATCAAACCAGCTAGGGGTTGCACCGTGCCGTGCGTTCAGTGGATGTATATGAGAATTCCTTTTGTCTAGGTGTCTACGTGTCTGCCAAAGTTCTTTGGCTTTTTTTTTTCAATTTGTTTGTTATTCTTTGCTAAAACACCTATCCCATACCACTGCGGTCCGCGTTCCGAGGGGGTGTAAGACCTTAGTTTTCTCCAGGGAGAGAACCAAGACTACAGCCCAGGGGAAGGGCAGCAGGTACCTAGCCACCCGAGGACATTTTTTTTATCATGGTGAGGCTTAGAAATATTGCCAGAACTGGGGTATACATTATGATTTGTTTGATAGAAATAAAAAAAAACTAATTTAAGTAACAAAACTAGTCCACTCTGAGGTCAAGAGATATAAACCTTGTAGGTCTTACACCCGTTTGGGTAGGCTGGTCGGTGTGGGTAGAGGAAAATGGGGTAATACCGGGTAGCTAAGGTTAGAAGTCCTGCTGGAACTAAACTATTCGACATAGAGTTTGTCAAATTTTTAAAAATATTCATTGTTTATCGGGGTTCAATATATCTTTCCAAAGAAGTCACACTTTCATTACTTTTTTTATTAATGTTTTATATATATACATATAAACTACCCGGTTTTACCCCACTAGTAGTGTAAAATCAGGTACGCATGTTAGCGTTAAGGAAATTAGAAAAACTCAATTTTCAGTGGAAATGTTGCAATCATTTTTATTTTATATGACAATTTAAAAATTATTAGTTACAAAATTCACTTGTAAAGCAATTGTCTTCTTCCTCTGCGCCACTGCAGCTTTTGTGGGCACAGCTACGACAGTTTCTACATTGAATAAACCCTTCTTCTTTATTTAAATTAGAAAATACATCATTAGAATTTAAACAATCAACGTCTGATGTGTTTTTATCGTCTTAATCAGATGAATCATCAATACTGACTGTCCCGAACTTATGTCACTTGGAGTACCCGGTTTTTCCCCGAGTGCAGAGGTTATAAAAAACGAAATAGAACCAAGCAATCATTGGAGTAAATCCTAATTCCTTGATAGGATATAAATCCTTAGTAAACGTATAATAAGCTGAGCTAAATGTAGTTTTTATAATTATAATGATTATTAAGTAAGGATAATTTGAAATCAAACGAACATTAGAGAGTTGATGTCTTAAAAGAAATAAACTTTTACAGAATCGGTGAATTCAACACGCCTCTATGACTGTTTCTTTTCCTTGACTAGTAGAGTGCAATTCAGTATCTGTCTGGTAGGAAGGAAAAATAATAGCCCAGAATCAAAGGTACCCTGTTTTACCCCACTCTTCCCTATAAAACGAAGAATAAACAAGAGATATAAACCGAAAACTTGCATTAAAAAGAACAGAAACACACACAAAAACATATTTACAACTCCCAACAGGGCAGAAGATATTACAGACCACCGTACAGCAACAACATCTAAAATACTAGACATTTTTATTATATAAAATTAGGGGGAGTTGCTTTTTTCATTGGAAAAATGGTTACAATGCTTAAACGTATAACAGGGTTGGAAAATTTATTATTAGAAAATTCAAATTTAGTCTGAAGCTTTAAACGTTTGTTTCGAATCACGTTAGTGATTTTAAGGATGTAGCTATTCTATAAGCAAGCCGCCGCCTTTGGCAACCAGCTTGCTCGTCAGGC
>BGPR01011985.1:33128-46550 GCA_013235015.1 Araneus ventricosus
ATGAATCGCATTTGATTCACATGGCGATCAACGTGTTAAAATAAATGGTAAAGCCATTCTGAGCTCTCGTATATTCAAAAAATTCCTTTTCGGCAAGCTTGAAGGCAAAGGTAGATTCCTTTACGCTAATGTTACAAAAATAATGAAATATTACATATTGATCAATACAGACATAGCCAATGACTTGATTGTTTCTACACATTGCAATATTTACGCTGTGATTCTGTTTTCATGACATTTAATTTTTTACCATATCAAGGTTTTATCATTCCATTTTTCATTCCAAAAGGTTATGCTAGATTTATTGGTCAAGAAATTGGTCAATTTTTTTTTATATCCCAACGCATAATCATTCAACAGGTAGGAACCATAAAGAAATAAACATCCCAGCAGCGCAAATATCTCCTAGATAACATTAAGCCAGCCTATGTGAAACAGCAGCAAGAAATTGACACTTAACACGAATGAAGAACGACTCCAGATTAGTTTATTTAATCTAGGTTACCATATAATTGTGCGAACATTGCTTTGTCATATGGTAAAATCACATGACATCAAACAGTTAAACATTACTCGACCGAGATTTTCACTATCCTTACAACATATCCCATGCTGGTTAAATTTACATCAAAATTCCTCCAGCTATCGTGTTCACAAGATAGCTCGATATATATATATATATATAATCTTCATATATATGTCTCTTTCATTGACAATGCCGTCCTCTTTGGCATTGGCTACAGTAATCCCTAGAAAGGGAAAAGTAGAACTGTCATCCCCACACCGAAGTGATTCACTCACAGATTCCTATTGACCCTACTCCCGAGTGGTTGTAGATTTTGATCCGGCTCTAAGCCAAGTCTATATTTCTATCTTATATGTTTATGTCGTAATGGTGTATTATGTGTGTGTCTTGTGAATAAATCATAAAAGACAAACTGGATCATTATTGAATTTGGATATAAAACCACACACATGAGAGACCATTACATTTTGGTGACCAAAGACGCGATAACAACTTTTGTTCGAAATATTGGATTCTGATGCGCGATTCATCTGATTGAGGTAGGTCCCTCAGATTATTTATTTGATGCGCTAATTAAACGATAGGTTGTTTTTTGAAGTTTTGTAAAAGGTGGATAGAGCTAGAGCTAAAGATAAAAGAGCGACTGTTAGACAATTGTTTACGAAACTTGTAACCAAAATCGAAAGTGCAATTGAATTGCCGATTAATAAAAAATTTACTAACGTAAATAGATTAGAATATCTTTTTGATTTAAAAAATCAGTTGAGAAAATTGAAGAAATTAGATAATGAAATCGAAGCAATTATTGACCTAATGACTTAGAAGGGTAACTAATTGCTATTGATGAATATCGAAAAAACAGCATTTCTTGCAACACGAAAATTGACAGATGTATATTATTATTAGAAAAGGAATGAAATGTTATTCCGAGGAACGAAACTCGAAATAATAATGTTAGTAATATACCGGATCCTCTAGATAGGCACGTTGTTAATGAAAACAATGTAATTAAATTACCTCGTTTGAATATTTAGTGGAAACTGTAGTGAATGGCTAAATTTTTGGAATTCGTTTGAAGTAGCTATACACAAGAACGATTCTCTCTCTAAAGATGTATATATATATTTCTATTCTCTATTTTAATAGAAGAATTTGCAAATTTGAATACCTACGTACGGAGAACAGCTCTAGCGCAGTTTCAGGGTTCGCTTTAACTGAGCAAAATTACGATTCTTCCATTGCATTGATTAAAGAGCGATCTGGTCGGTCAGATTTAGTTATTTCATGTCATATGAATAAATTGTTAATGACTGAATCCGTCAAATCTGTTTCTAATGTAACAGCGCTAAGAAAAATGTATGACGAATTGGAAATTCAAGTTAGATCATTAGAGTCCCTAGGTGTTGCTGCTGATACGTATAGCAGTCTTCTCTGTCCGATAGTATTGCAAAAATTCCCGAAGAGATAAATTTGCTATATAATAGACAGCGGAAAGGTTGAATGAACTATTTTACATAAAAGATTTAGTTAAATATTTGCGAAAAGAAATCGAAATGCCGGGAAACATCGCTTTTGTTAGGGAATCAAAAGAATTGTGTATTAGAAGCTTCAGTTCGCAAACCTTTAAATAGCAGAAATTATGCTGAAACTAAACTGTCATATAGTCCAAAACGGAATGTTCCAACAGCAGCTGCATTAATCTCTACTACGGAAAGGCAAAACTATTTATTTTGTTCTAAAGCTCTTAAAAATTACGAATGTCCGCTTAGCTGAAGCGAAAGAAATGGGGCTTTAATAAATCGAGGTAGATGCTTTGTCTGCTTAATACGCCAGCATACTGTTAAACCTTGTTGGAAAAAGAATCAGCTTTGCAGTAACTGTAACGAATACCACAAATCGTTAATTTGTAATTCTCATACTGCTTAAGAAAATTGTAGCAATGATTTAAAATCGCCAACCAAGGAGACGCAATCTCAGACAGAGAGCTATCTCGTTTGCAGGGAAGATAAGGGAAGGCGAATAAGTTCATTGTGTTTACAAACTTCACTGCAGGTGTTCAAGCCCCTGGAGGAGAAACTCTATCCCTTCTATGCCTATGTGAAGGGGTTCTACCAGAACTTTCGTCAAAATAGTAGTGATGTGACAGATTCGTTCCTTTCGTGGAGTCGGATCCACGGATCCGAGTCCGGTTGCGGATCCGGATCCGCGTATTCGTTGCGACTCCGAAACGTAAATGAATTTATCGTCCATAATTACTGTAATAATCTTTATTATTGAACTTGTATTTTAATATAAATATGAATCATAATCAATGAAATTATAATTTTCATTAGATAATTAATTATAAATCCGTCTGTATGCACAGCGTAACCGATTGCATTCATTCATATCAACCGAACTTAGCATCTCCTGTTCCACACGAAGAAATTTATCTGCATCCATGACCGACCCCAAATGATATATCGTTCATTCCAGAAGAAAATGAATCCTCTTCTGACATTATGTATCCGAATCAGCAATTCTGAATCGGAATCATGATGCCGCGGATTCAGCAAATCCGATTCCGCGGATTCATAAATCCGAATCCAAGGATTCACAGATCCGATTCCGCGGATTCATTACGAATCCGATTCGGCGGATTCGTTCCTTTTGGTCGGAATGGGATCCGGTCGTTCCTTTTGAGGAGTCGGATCCGCGGATTCGTTCCGGAGTGAACGACACATCACGACAAAATAGTGACCGCAGAATCGCTAGGGTTAGAGGTTATCCGGAGAGAAAGTCTCCTTATTCACACGTTCGCGAATCGCATGGGAAACGAGAAATTTGCGATGTGGTTCAACTCCCCTTACAAAACCGAAACCACCCTACGAGCAAAACACATAAGTGCTGTCGTGATTAGCTCTGTTTCTGAAGGGAAAATAGAAGTCCCCTCCGAGAGGGTAAGAAATATTGCCTTTGAAAGGGGGACTGACACCGGCGATTCTGAAGAAGTAGATGTGCTAATTGGGTCAGATTTCATTTGGGAAGTTCTAAGGATACGAATGTTGGTATCAACGGATAGTAATTTTGGGTTTGTTGTTCAGGGAAGTGAGAGAGAATCTAATTGTGGTGAAGTGCATGTCAATCTTTTAGGGGTTATAAACGAGGAATTAAACTATGATAGAGTTAAGGATTTATCGGAATTGGAAGTGATATGTTTAAATCCAAAAACGGAATTGCCCCATTCGGATTTAGAAATTCTAGAAGCGTTCGAACAAAACGCAACGTATGGAAACAACAGATACGAAACGAAATTATTATGGAAAGATGATCATAAAGGGTTAAATGATAATTATGCAATTGAAAGCGACGTCGAGTTAGTTTAAATAAAAGGTTTAAGCGGGATGAGAATTTTTATTCCAAATATAAGTATATTAATAACTCACAGAAGATAATATTATGTTAGAAGTTAATTGTGAATCAAACAATGACGTAAGTAAAGGTTATTTCATGCCTCATCGCGAAGTAGTTAGAGAATTAAAAGACACTACTGAACTAAGAATAAGTTATGATGCCTCATCCAAGGCGAACAATGAAATGTCCCTTAACAATTGAATTGTTTAGATTGCAGTCCCAATCGCAATGCTGATTTGCGTAAAATTATCCTAAAAATTTGGATTCTACCCTATAGCGTTTTGCGCGGATTGTCAGAGAGAATTTTTAAGGGTAGGAATTGTTGAGGAGGAACGTAAGTTTTTGCAGCCTTTATGAGGTGAAGAAGGAGCGACAAATCTCACTTTTATGATCATGCAGTCAGAATCCTTCGCATGCAACGGGTGCCATTTTTGTTTAAAAGGACCTTTTCTGCGTTGAATGAACTGTACTTCAATGACTTAATCAGAAGTGTGTGTTATGAATAGATCATAAAAGTCAAACTGCATCATTATTGAATTTGGATATAAAACCACACATATGAGAAACCATTACATCCTCTCTGTGGAGATGCCGTTTCCACGGAGGAGACAAAAACTAAGTTTTGAATTTTTAAGTGCTTTGGTTTTTACTTGGCTAAAGTAGTACACTTATTTTTATTAAATTCGATACTAAACCTATCAAAATTTTGTATTTTAATTATAAATTAGACTTTTTAAAACTTATTTATGATGTCCACAGAGTGAACGCTGAGAAATTTACCAAACTCTAAATGGAACTAATAAATTGAACTATATTCAATAAATTCGCAATAGAGCGAAATTTTTTCCTTAAAGAACAAATTGTCTGCCTCTCTTATAAACTCTTTCATGATTATTTGACATGAGCTGCCATTTATGATATTTTTTAAAGTTATTTTCTTTGTCCATTGAGGGAATTTTAATATTCCAGGGACAGTTTAAAAATTAATTCCTAAATATAAATTATATATTTAAAAAAATATTATTTTAGACTTTAAATTAGTTAAAACTGAAGAAAAAAAGTAAAAAAAAATTTAATTGTTCGAGTATCAGTAAAAATTATCTTGTGTTTCAGATGTAGGGACGTCCACGGAGGGGAATTTTGTCTCATACTCATTGAAAAATGAGAGTTAAATAGTAAAACTTTTTTGGTAGAAACGCATTGAATAGCTTTCTTAAAATTTATATTATACATGTGAACAAAAATATTAGGATATTTGTTGCATTTTATAATTTTTATCACCCCCGGGATTGTAAAAAACACCCTTTCGTGAGAATGACCCACATGTCATAAATTCTGCCTCAACGCCTCATTTGCTTACAACAGTGAACGAGTTGAAGGTACACGTAGAGAATGCTTTGCATGATAGAAAGTGCTTTACATGGTAGAGAACTCGTTATGTGGTAGAGAATGCTTTACATGGTATAGAAGTGGACTAATGCACTAATGTTGTCCGTATAACTAAGAGAAGTCACATACATATAGGGTAAATGGACGGGACAAACAAATCTTTAGATTTCACTCTATACTTCGTTCAATTCTATTCTTCTTGTCGTTGTTTACAAACAAGTTATAAACATTTGCAATTATTTTGAATTGCCCTGTATATTTAATGAGTTAATATACAGCTGTTTTAACTCATTTAAGTTTGAAATACATTATTTTTTTCTCTAAATTTTGCAGTTTTCCCGGAATGGTGGAAAAGGATCCGGCTGAAATGAGATATTGTAAAGACCTTGGCGCAGATGCGGTATGTTCCTTAAACCTTAAAAGCCTGACTTTTGACTTTCATTTCTTGAATAAAACATGGGAAAAATAGTTTAAAAAATCCTATTATGTTTTAAGTATGATTTACGGCTAAAATACAGTTTGCTACCTACTGACAGCACTGGGCTTTATTTCAGAAAAAAATTTCCTTCATAAAATTCGTTAATATTAAACATAGATTAAGTTATATAACTAATTATACGGGTAAGGAATTTCCTTCAACATTGTAGAATAAAGTATGGTATTCTCGAGGGTACAAACAAAACAGAAAAGTTGCAGCCTCAAGTGAAAAACATCAATTTATTTTTATTTTTACATCAGCACTCAGGCTGCCATCTATAAGTCGTAAATTGATTTAATAATATCTTCAGTATGTATCTTATTGGCCACAACAGGCATTAGAGCTTCAGTCTTATTCTCAAGATTTTAGAAGACAGAATTGGGTAGGTTGCTTAAACACAACACTGGGCATCTCAGGGTTAAACTTCGATGTATATTGGCAAATGCCTTGGGAACTTCGGCGACTCTTCAGGATTTGCCTTCAAGATATTCAGACGTATTTGAAGAATTCAATCCTTATTACTTATCACTTAGAAATTTTCTTGGTAGAGTGCTTTCCCTCAAACTCTAAAAATACTTGTTAATTCACTTGTGATAATTCATGTTCATATGTCGAGAGCCTCAACAATTCAAATTTGAATTCCGCAGTGTTTCATGTGACACTTTTAATTCTTTTGCCGTTTGAAATAATTGTGAAATTTGTTACTTTATATTTTCTTATGTAATATAATTCTAGTTCTTTCTATTGGAATTTCAATCAAATTTTTTAGTGTTATTAGTTCTTAAGCTTTGCTTAATTAATATAATATATATAGTTTTCTATTTACTATAGAATAATTCGACTTCGCTAGCTTTGTTAAAATAAGTCTGATATAAATTGCAGTAGTTTTTTTTTTTTGAATTTACAAGATATTTAGATATTTAAAGAATTTATTTACTTACTTTTTATTTTTATAAGCTAATTAATGAAAATGTACAACCGTGATTCTTAAAAGCATTCCTATCTGAAAGAACACAGGCTTTTGGTAGTTCGAATGTAAACTTAAAAAGTTACCTTTGAATTACCGCAGTCCAGGATTTTAATGGCTCGCAGTCTGTGTCATAATGACAGGGGGACTATAGATACTTCGTCATCAGTCTTAGGGGACACAATGGAGGGTATTAAAATAAAATAGGCTGAAGGGAAGAAAAAATACCATTTATTCATACTTGACCATTATTAAGGACTGGGACTGAAAACTTTGCATGTCCCATGCTCTACTTATCCTAGCTTTGTTAAAATAAATCTGATTTAAATTGTACAACCGTCATTTTTAAAAACATTCATATCTGAAAGAACACAGCCTTTTGGTACCTTGAATGTAAGCTAAAAAGGTAACTTCGAATTATCGCAGTCCAGGATTTTAATGGCTCGCAGTCTGTGGCATAATGACAGGGGGGAACTATAGAAATCTCGTCATAAGTCTTAGGGGACACAATGGAGGGTGCGTCAGTGAGTTTTTGTCAATTATGAAAATCAAATAGGCTGAAGGGAAGAAAAAATGCCATTTATTCATACTTGACCATTATTAAGGACTGGGATTGAAAACTTTGCATGTCCCATGTTCTACTTATCCTATCTTTGTTAAAATAAATCTGATTTAAATTGTACAACCGTAATTTTTAAAAACATTCATATCTGAAAGAACACTGCCTTTTGGTAGCTTGAATGTAAGCTAAAAAGGTAACTTCGAATTATCACAGTCCAGGATTTTAATGGCTTGCAGTCTGTGGCATAATAACATGGGGTAAGGGGGAACTATAGATACTTCGTCATCAGTCTTAGGGGACACAATGGAGGGTGCTTTAGTGAGTTTTTGTCAATTATGAAAATCAAATAGTCTGAAGGGAAGAAAAAATGCCATTTATTCATACTTGACCATTATTAAGGACTGGGATTGAAAACTTAGTATGTCCCAGGCTCTACTTATCCTCCCTACTCCACTGCTCACGAAGGAAGAAAATTGAAAAGAAACTTGGAAAAATGTTTCCATTCTGCAACTGTTACATTATTTATAGCAGCCAAGAGCAGAATAATGACGTATTTTTCCACTCAAGAAGTTTGGGCAAAATGTTAACATTGTTAACACAGAGTAAAATGATGGACGGCAGACACAAGCGCATTCTATCATGTAGCGCAATATACAGGGTGTCCGAGAATTGTTGGACACATTTCAAAAATTAATTAAAAAAAAACTAATATTGTTTCAATTACGGTTCTTTTAAAAATGAGAGCGCATTTTAAAAATTCTTTTTCCAGATAAGTAACATGTCGTTTCGGTGGTCTAAATTACATGGTCGTAATTTACTGGAAGTCAATAAATGTTTCAGAGTCATTATCTGCGAAAATATTAAAACTGGGAGAAAAATAAAAGTACGTATTTGCAGGGAATGTTACGCTCTTTAATTTGTTAATTCACATGTAGTGTTAAAACTAAAGAGTTTTCGAGATATTCAAGAAAAACTTTAAAAAAGAAACCAGAAAACGCGCATTCGGCTTCTGCTTATCGGTAACCATTGCGTACGGAAATCTGTCGCCGGTACTGACACTGAACTATCTAAATAGATGACCCCTTATACTATAGTTAATGAGATAGCAGAGAAGAGAAGAATATTTTCGCAGATAATGGCTTTAAAAATTTTTTGATTTCCAGTAATTTACGATCCTCTAGACCACCAAAACGGTGTGTTGCATATCTGAAAAACTTTTTAAAGTGCGCTCTCATTTTAAAAAAAACTTAATTGAAACAGTTTAGTTTTTGTTTTATTATGGTTTTTTGAAATGCATCCAACAATTCTCGTACACCCTATACACTACTGGCCAAAAGTATTGCAAGATTGATAAAATACGAAACATTTGGGAGTTAATTTGAAAACAATGGTTCACAATCAGTTGTGGAGAATCGTGGGTTGTACCAATCGAAGAAACCCACATTTTACATTGAAGATTTTGTCACGATGACTTTTAAGGGACCATCCAAAAATTGATGAACACGAAAATGATCTTGGCTCTCCCCGTTCCACAGGAAACTGATAATGTTTTGAAACTTTCATCAATCGTTATTCTTCGTATGCACATTGTTCGCATGCATTTTCATAAAAAATATCATGAATATTTGGGAAGATGTAAAGGTTTTCTTTAAGACATTCCAAATTTTTCGCATGTTTTTTGCTTATAACATGTAGAGTTTCATGCCACATTTTGCGAAACTTACAGAATACTCGACAATATGTTAGAGAAATGTTGTATTTAAATTCGAAGTAAATACCTCGAATATTTGAGGTAATATGAGTATTTGTAGTAAATACATTTTAATTGCGCATGCGCGAAACAGAATAATTTTTCCCTCATAACGTCGTAGCCAGATATCTAAGGCAGCTTATATAAAAATTCCAGTTGAATACCATCAAGATTTAGAAAGTTGTAGGTAATGCAAACAGTAGCATTTCTGTTCTTCTCTAAGAGAAAAACTCTCATCATTTAGTTTCTCATAAAGATCAGCTGAAATTCTGTTAGTTGCAATGCCTATACTTTCTAAATCTTAGTGATATTCAACTGGAATTTTTATATAAGCCGCTTTAGATATCTGGCTTCGAGGTTATGAAAGAAAATTTACTCCGTTTCGCACATGCGCAATTAAACTGTATTTGCTGCAAATACTCATATTTCTTCAAATATTCAAGGCATTTTCTTCAAATTTTAATCCAATATTTATCTAACATATTGTTGAGTATTATGTAAGTTTCATAAAATTTAGCATAAAACTCTGCATGTTATAAGCAGAAAACATCCGAAAAATTTGGGTTATTTTAAAGAAACCTTTATATCTTCCCGAATATTCATGATATTTTTATGAAAATGCTTGTAAGCATAAGAGGAAAACGATTGATGAAAGTTTCAAAACATCATCAGTTTCCTGTGAAACGAGGTGAGCCCAAAGCATTTTAGTCTTCATCAATTTGTGGATGGTCTCCTAAAAGTCATCGTGACAAAATCTTCATTTTAAAATGTGAGTTTCCACGATTGTATGGCCCACGATTCTCCACAACTGATTGTGAACTATTGTTTTCAAATTTATTCTAAGTGTTTCGCATTTTGCCAATCTTGCAACTCTTTTTGGCCAGGAGTGTAGTCATATATTTAGATGTCATGCCTGATGAAGTTGTGACGCGTCCTGTATCTACACCATTCGTACCAACAGTATGCAGATAAAATATATTTTGAGGTTTTTGGATATAAAAGGTTTTATGCTTAATCTTTTGTTATGTATGTTCTCTGATAAAGCGAGCGCTTTTGTTAACTAAATTGCGACTTGAATCGCGCGAACCGATGTTTTTGGAGACATGCTGCTGCATATTTTGAGTTCACATCATGTGTAAAACAAAGAGTAGGTTAAGGCGACCAGGGATCTTCAAAATATTTTTTTAAATTTTCAACTAATCAATTTGAAATTTTGTAGGCATTAATGTAGAAATAAGAGTTGCAGGGGAATAATCCCGGCTTGAGCAACCATAATTATGTAGGAAATATTATCTCAAGGGCACTCTAGAGGAAAATGCACCAAAGTTAAAGGAGGAGAAGCAGTAGTTAAAAACTAAATTATTTATTTAAAAAGCATAATATGAGAAAGGTATTTACACATTATTATTTACATTTTAAACAAGAGAGATTTAGGGTTTGTTACTTACTTAAGTTAAATATCAACTTGCACCACATTTAAAGGTTAGTTACAGCAGGTAGGTAAGTAGGTAGATAGATAGCCATCGCCCATCGCCGCCATGCTGACAGGGAAGTGACCCCGTAGCTCGTTATGCTCACCAACCTATCGCATGTCCGTTTTTCTTGATTTCAAAAGTCATCTCCCCGGATTAAAACTTTACACTTGGTTTTAACGGAGAGCTTACACCTACGCATCACGTGATTAGCACCGTGAGAGCGCGTGATCGTTATCTTTCAGTATCTTTCCGCTGACACAACAATATTCAAATGAGCTTGTACGGAAAGTGAAAAAGTCTTATTAGGAAGGAATTAAACTTACGCTTTTAAGCTAGACGGGGAAAATGCAATTCCTACATTAATAGGAGCACTATATAAGACAGCACGCAAAATTTCGCAGCAATATATTTATTTATTTCTGAGTTGTGGGTATAAATGTAATTTTTAATAACAATTAAAGTCCTTTGTGATAAATGTTCCAATCTCTCCAAAATTACTCGAAATCACTCTAATTTTTATTATTAGTTGCTCTAACCCTTTGCAAACGAAAATTAGGATTATTTTTTATGTTTCAGAAAGCAATTTCAAAATAAAGATGCATAATAACTCGAAACTATTGATTACTGGAAAAAATATGCCCTATGTTTGATATGGAAGAAAATATTTAAGGTTTAATAACAAAATAACTTCTATATAAATGCCAATATTTCTTCTCTGTATATGTTTTTATGCTTATATTAAATATCGTGAAATTTGAACAAAAATTGAAGCACCTGGAACATTTATCATAAAGGCCATTAATTTTTATTAAAAATTACATTTATACCCATGACTCATATATAAATAAATATATTACTGTGAAATTTTGTGTACTGTCTTATATAGTGTTTCTATTAATGCCTGCAAAATTTCAAATTGATTCGTTGAAAATTTAAAAAAAAATGATTTTGAACGTCTTCGGTCGCCTTAAGATAGATGCATTATATAGTATACAGAGTGTTGCCGAATTCGACCGACAAATTCATAGGTGTGATAGTAGGTATCAAGAGGATGAAAAATCGCCTTAGAACATAGGGTCCCAAACGACGTTTAGTCGGTGAAAATCGTAAAAATACAGGGTGTTCGAGAATTGTTGGAAACTGTTAAAAATTAATAAAAAAACTAATAATGTTTCAACTACGAATTTTTTAAAAATGAAACCGTATTTTTAATAGTTTGTTTTTCAGCTAGTTAACACGCCGGTTTGGTGATCCAGGGGGTCGTAAATTACTGAAAGCGAAAAATTAGTTCAGAGCCATTATCTGCAAAAATATTAAAACTTGAAGAAAAATAAAAGCTTGAAAATGTAGGAATTTTACACTCTTTAAAATTTGTTATAAACATGTAGTGTAAAAACTGAAGAGATTTCGAGATATTCAAGGAAAACTAAAAAGAGCTCCAGAAAACACGGATTGGCTTCTGCTGATCGGTAGCATACCGATGTTTGCATTCGACCGACAAATTCAGAGGGGTGATAGTAGGCATTAAGAGGATGAAATATTATCATAGAACATAGGGTCCCAAACGACGTTTATTCTGTAAAAATCGCAAAAATAGACGAATTCGGCAACACCCTCTGCAAACTAAATAATGTGTAATAATGTAAAATTCCCTACAATTTCAAGCTTTTATTTTTCTTCAAGTTTCAATATTTTTGCAGATAATGGCTCTGAACTAATTTTTCGTTTTCAGTAATTTACGACCCCCTGGATCACCAAACCGGCGTGTTAACTGCCTGAAAAATAACTTTTAAAAATGCAGTTTTATTTTTAAAAAATTCGTAGTTGAAACATTATTCAATTAATTTTTAACAGTTTCCAACAATTCTCGGACACCCTGTATTTTTCCGATTTTCACCGACTGAACGTCGTTTGGGACCCTACGTTCTATAGTGACTTTTCATCCTCTTGATGCCTACTATCACACCTGTTAATTTGTCGGTCGAATTCGGCAACACCTTGTAGATATGGCATACTGGTGAAAAGTGGAATGTCATTCCTCTATAAACAAAAGAGAGATTAGTGTGTAAACAGTATCCGATGTCATTCATTTCTCAAGTCGCAATAACGGCGGCAGGCTCCCAAACCCTATGTCGAGATCTTAATGGATATGGTTTGATTGGATACTGATACAACCACAGGTGGCGCTAGATGGATGTAAGGATTTTATGTTCCATAGCAAGCAGGTCTCAGCGAACAGTTAGAGCTCTCTGCTATGCACCTGTGCAATCTAATCTTTCTCTAGCAGGTTTGCAAATGATACTACGTCTATCACGTCACACATTGCTGGATGACATTCTTGTTGCGCCTAAAGCCGACAATTCAGCTGTACCCCATTCCATCTATATGTCCCATCACTGTATTTTTCCCACCCATTCAAGTCGAAAAAGTCAAGCACGCCATTCATCTGAAGCTTCAAAGTGGGCCGGCAGTAGGGGAGAGCGTCTTCTCTCTCCCTCTACATCTGCTCTTCGATTCCCCCCTATTTCTCCCACTCAGCGGATTTTCGATAAAGCCTAGCCTCGTCACGAGGCCCCAATCTAGTCAAATTGTTAAATCTGACGCTACCCTCGCATCAGTGTCCCGCCAAAGAATCGGCGCAAGAAGGTCTGGAATTTGGTTTGGTTGGAAATCCAGGTTTTCCCAACCGCTATGCCATTTTCCATAGGTTTTCAACCTTGACGATTGTTTTTTCCTTGCCGTGTTCCAAAAATTTCCATTTTGGAAGAGATATGAATGACCTGCTTAATACGCGTGTCAGCAACAAGTGTAGACATACCGAGCTCTCGTAGATTCTTGACAAGATTTCTTTCCCCGAGAGTGATGTTGAGGCTGTTAACTTC
>BGPR01011986.1:0-32482 GCA_013235015.1 Araneus ventricosus
AAACATAAAAGGGACAAGTTCATGGAGCCACTTACATCCAATCCAGATGATGAAAATAATGTTTTTTTGCATAATTATTCCAATTGGCTGGATGCTTGGAAAGCAGTAAAGTATGATTCTGGTTTCCTAACTACTGCCTTATCTCATACTACCTATGCAGTTCTTGAAATCAGTAGTTATTGGTTTAAGGAACTTGGATTTTCATATTTTCTTACTGGGAAAATCCAAACTTATTTACTGGAACACCGTTTCGGTCAGTACCACACTGTGGTCAGTACAAAGTCAGCGCCACAATTGGACAAATTTTTGAAAACGAAACAAAATTACGGTTACAGTCTATTGCGACTTTAAAAGTGAAATCTGCTGAATTTGTTGAAATAAATGTTAATTTGTCCAGTGACGAATCCGGGGGTGGGGCTATTGGGCAACAGCCCCCCCCCCAGAGCCAAGCCAGA
Source organism: Araneus ventricosus (assembly GCA_013235015.1). NCBI lineage: Eukaryota > Metazoa > Arthropoda > Arachnida > Araneae > Araneidae > Araneus > Araneus ventricosus. The sequence goes on from BGPR01011986.1 coordinate 456, forward strand.
ATTCTCGATATTATTTAAAATTATTACAACTGTTTTTTCTTAATTTCCCTCTTTAAAAAAAAATAATAAAAACGTTTCAACATTGCTTTCTGGCTTGACCAGCTAATATTCTCATTTTAAGTAAAAAACGTTTCAGGCGATAAAAGAAATTTGGGTATTGAAATTTTCTATACAAAAGTAGTTTTTACATCAAAAATATAAGACATGAAAGTATTTTAATCCCAAGAAACGCAGGGCTTAACAGTTAGTGCAAGAATAAAATAAAAACTTCTACTTTATTTACAATGACAGTTATCATATGTAAACAATGTCACATGGAATTGATAAAAAGTTGTGAAATCTTGAACTGGGTAAGCGGCGTCCAGATATTTATATGATAATTTTTTACTCACTGCAATTTTGTTGTAATTTTTCTACAGTAAAAGGATTTTACCTGTCCGAGAGAACTTTTAGTTCGATTTCAAATGTTTGTTTTGTTTTTTATTAATGGAATTGGAAATTCCTTTGAGTGTAATTTAAGTTCGTGCCGATATAAACGAATATTTTGTCTTTGTCTGGGATTGTATGATCCCTCATGCTTTTATTAAGTCTTACCATATTTTATTGTTACACTATTGGCAAATGTTAGAAAAGTTCTGAAACATATTGTTATTATTTTACCTAATTTGAAATGCGTTCAAAAAACAGTAATTCTAAAATTCTATTAAAAAGCGACATTTAGAAATACTACATTTAGTCATTATAAAAATTGGAATGCACTTCTTTATCAATGGCCATTATGAATCTGTACAAAACAATCGCTGAGAAATATTTATTAAGTAATCACGAGTTCACTAATGGTATTTATATCATGGTTAAAATTGTCCTACAAATTAAAATTTTAAAAGTTAAATTGCATTATATGTATATATACTTTATTTTTTCTGATCTTTACTCTTCCTTTAACAGCTATCTATTGTTTATATTTTTCAATTTTGGGGAAAATGATTTTTTTCCATTTAAGTTCATTTGGATTTGTTTTTGATGTAAGATTTACCATACTTATTATGTACAGTTCAAAAACCAATTATTCAAAGCATGAAATAATCTATTTAGACAGAAGGTGCAAGGCAACCTAAACTGTTTTATGTACGATTTTCAATTTAGGAATAGGAGTTATTTGGTTTGATATTTTCCTCTTTTGCTTGGCCATAACCCATGGGTAACATGAGAAATGGAGATCCCAACTTCTCCACGCCGTTACAATTGTTGGATTTCTATATAGGATTGTCTTTTTTAAATCTGTCCTATGTTATTTTAATTGCAATATATTTTTAATATTAGTTCCTAGGGAGTGTTTACAATTAGGGTTTTGCTATATTTAATGAATATGATTTCATAATCCTTTAATTATTTTATTTAGTATGATTTCAGATTAAGTTTTTTTTTAATTTTTGGATTTAGTGTTTGTTTAATAGTTTATTGTAGATTAAATAATTTCTGTTAATAATATATATGTATTAAGGTCGATTGGCATTTGATTGTTGGAATTCCATATCTGGGGTGTCTTTTTCATAGTAATAGTTTTTAATCTTATTATCTTTCTGTATTTCATTGTGTGAATAATATTAGGTTATATTGTTTTTTATATTTAATTTTAAATGAGGGTTTAATAGGTGTATATGATGAAAATGTTATTTGAGTTTTAATGGTATAAAATATATATATATATATAGTGCTAATTTTTTCCCCTTTTCCAGCAAATGTGGTTTGCAATTTGAATCAAGTATGAATACAGTTACTAGAGGATTTTCCAGTTTTTCAATACAGAGCATTAAACGATTACATTCAATGGAGCTGAAAGAGCCTTTCAATTATTTAAATGGGAAAAGACATATTCCAAATTCAGGGTTGCGTGCTGTTACAAATTTCAATCCTGCAACAGGTAATCTGAGCTATAAATTAATTTTCTGAAATAGTTTTTTTTTGTTCTTATTTATTGCATTGCATTATTATATCTTTTACATTCAAATTTCAAAGTATTCTGATTATTTTGTGATTTCATACATAAATATAAAGAAACTTAATTATTTTAGAAATTTCTGATTCAGCGATTACTTAGCAAAACAAAATTCAATAATTAAAAATTTAATAAAAAATCTGCAAACAAGGAAACCAATCATTTCATACATAAAAATGATTAGAAAGGAAATTGAATTGTAGTTAACATGAATGAAAATTAAGCAATTTTAAGTATCATGAACAGTTATTTGACATATTAACCAAGAAATAACTAAACAGATTTTAATATAATTTTATGTATTGTCTCTTTTTTTTTTTAAAAAAAAACTAAGTGTTTGATTTAGAGTGTTACAATTAAAAATGAAACCTTTCATTTTTTAAGTTGGCAACAACTTTTAGATCTGATAACATCTGAATAATATTGCTTTTTATTTAATTTTGATAAATGTATATTTTCATATTGGCTCTTCCTAAATAATGTGTAATATAAACTCATTCTGAAATGGGAATAGTAATAACACATTAATCTGATGCAACATGCTTGTATTTTTAGGAGAATCCTTATTCAATATGCCCTGCTCAAGTGAAGAAGATATAAATCAAGCTGTGAAAAGTTGTAAAGAAGCCTTTCTTGTTTGGTCCAAGAAATGTCCTCGTGAAAGAGGACAAGTATTGTTAAAAGCTGCCCAAATAATAAGGGTATAGTATTAAATATCATTCTTATTAATATAGCCAGAAACTAACTCTTGAAGATTCAAATTCTGTTCCCATTCTTAAGCCGTATTTTTTGCATTTTTGAGAAATATAGTTTTTGTTTTCAACTAAATATGGTTGTTGAATTTTTCCAAATTGTAATATTTCTTTTTTTTTCCCCAACAGTGTTAAAGGAAACTAATTCTTATTGTCTGAAAAATCTGAGGAATTTTATATTTTTATTGAAAGTAATTATTTGTATATGATGTACCTCTAGATAAATCAATACTGTCAAATTCAATTACAAAGTGTTCCATTCGTATAGTCCTGAAATGATCTTAATGTATTTTAAGAGTAACTTATGTATTTCTTAAGAATTTTGTTTTAAAAACCAAAGTTTGATATTTGTGTAATGAAAATCTATACTGAAAACAAATATTGATAAATTTCAAATAGCTTCAGCATCATGGGTGTAGTTGAGCCAGATTGTGCCAGAATGGCATTCCAGAACTGCTTTTTTTTTCCACGAGAAATAAGTAAGAAAAAATTGTAAAAATGTCCTTAAAACTGCCCAATTTTTTTACACCCAGGTTAAAATGTTCGGCACTGCTTGTTTTGTGACTACACCATTGTTCAGCATATTCCAAGAAACAAGCCTTTTGTTAACCCTCTGAGCGGCGCAAACGTCTTTTTACGTTTTTCATGTTCAGTCCAAAAGTAGATAGATCGTATTTATAAGTATATTTTCTTTAACAAAACATGGATAAAGTATTCTTAGGATTTAAGAGATATAATTAAATACAAAAAGGATCGATTCATTTACGTTAAAAGCTAAGTTTTCTAACCTGACAGCTAAAAGTTAAAAAATAAATGGACGCTCAGAGGGTTAATTCAATTCAGAAATTTAGATTTGCTTGCTTACAACTCCCAGACTCAGTATTATTGCTTTTGATCTGAACCTTTTCTGCTTTTGTCTGAACAAATACATCTACTCGTAGCAAAATAAAACTCAAAATTATGTAATGGAAATCTTTATATGAGGACATTATGAGAAATTAACAAATTAAAATGAAGAAGTCAAAATAAAACAGAAGATATATTCATATAATGGATTTTGCTTTAGTTGAAAATATAAAGTGTCTTGTATTTTCTACTTCCTGTAGGGTTCCCATGGTCGTTGAAAACTCCTTGAATTTTATTTGCCTTACTCGAGACCCTGGAAAAGTGCTTGATTTTTTGTTGGGTCCTTGAAAAATAAGCAAATTGCCCATCCAATTTTTTTGGGACAAAAGAGAAAACCAGTTTGTGAGTTGGTTTTGCCTTGGGAATTCCACCACCAGAAAAAGGGTGTTTGTACGGAAATGCTATCAATCATTAATCTTTTCTCTATATTCAAAGACAGTTTAATTTGACAATAGAGTAAAAACTACAGAGGGTATTTCTCCATCAAGTAAAATGGTCCTGCAATTATCCTTATGCATTTTGAAAGTAATTAATATATTTGAAGAGAATTCTGTTTGCAATACCAATAATGCAATGAAATCTGTTTTAAAAATATATGTTATTTAATTTCATAGAGCCAGAGAAGTCTGTGTTCATGTGAACACAATAACTCAAAAACTTAATAGCTTGTTGGGTAAAATTTTGTACACAGTTTTATCATTAGAATTGTAGATCGGTGTCAAATTTTTTATTCAAAAATAAAAACGTAAATGATTAATTTGATTTAAATTTGTCATGTTTTTTTGTCTAAAATTTGTAATTTTTTGGTCCTTGAATTTCCTTAAAAAGGACCTTGAAAGTCCTTGAATTTTTTCCTTCAATGAGAGTGGAAACTCTGTCCTGCTGTTTGGTACATTTTCTTCTATTTCTAGAGCTAATTTATTTCTGATGTCCTGTATATGGTAAGACTTAAAAACACAGTGCAGTCTCATTGTCATGCTTGCCATAAGCATTCCAGCCAGTGAAAAACTCGCCAAAAGGGAAGGGAAAAAAGTTTTAGGATTACCACATTTGGCAAGTGATTGTCCCCCACCCCACCAAAAAGAAATTCCATTTTGGTGACTGCACTGCATTTTTAAATCTATCTCTTTCCTTTTTACTTTTCGGATTCATATTCTATTTCAATCCGGTCCTACAGTGTTATTCAAAATGATGTACAGTATTTAACATACTAGAATAAATTCAATTATAAACAAACACTTACAAGAATATATTAAAAGGAAAAGACAACTCAAATATTTTTATTTTATGACATTATAAGTGTTTGATATGACTTCCTTGAGACACGTGGACAACGGCCAGATGATAGTCCATTTCTTCCCACACTCGTTTCATCATGTCTGGTGTTACTAAGTTCAGAGCATTGCCTGTGTGTGTTCGTAGATCCTCCAAGTTGCAAAGACAAAGTGTATGTGCCAGTGGTGGCACATACACTTTGTCTTTCACAAAGCCCCACAATAAAAAGTCACATGGGGTAATGTCTGGTGACCTGGGAGGATCAAGGAAACATCACTTTGTCATTTGTTCCGATGCAGTCAATCGAACGATTAGGAATCGCATAGTTCAAGAATGCTGTACATCATTTCGAATAACCCTGTATTTCTTTTTCCATCCTTTTGAGTAGTTCTAGTTAGCATTTGACTATTATTGTTGATGTTTTAAATATATCCACATTTTTTCAGACAGCTGTTTGCATCTCATTTCAGGAAAAGTTAGAAAGACTTGCTTGTTATGAAGTAATAGATACAGGGAAGCCAGTTTGGGAAGCCAGAGTAGATATAGCTGGCTGTGCAGATGTGTTTGAATATTTTGGAGGAATTGCTGCTACCATTAGTGGTTAGTTTTTATACCTTTGATGTATTTTCTTTTTGCTCTCATTTTTAATTTGGTGAATTCTTCTATTTTATTTTTATCACAAGTTTTTAACTTCTTAAAATAGAATTAACACGGACTTAAATTTGAATTTCTAAAAAAAGCTAGAGAAGAATTGTAGCTCATGTTTTCCCCTCTGCATTTGCTTACCCGCCTCCTTAATTTGTAGCAACCAACAAGGCAAGTAATTGGTTGGTGTGCTTAATTAAAAAAAAATCTGGTACTGAAGTTCAAAAATGCATATTTTAATTCATATTGGTAAAATCTGCAAGTCGAAAAATAATTATTTTGAAAAGTTTCAAATGCTTGATTCATGTAAAACAAACTATTAAAAATTAATTTAAAACAAGAATTTTGTTTTATTTTGTCATAAAGTCAATTTTGTGATGAAGAAAGTACAATCTTTTTTAAAAAATTAACTTTTCTTGTACTTTTTTTTTGCAATATTATAAAATGCTCATTAAAATGAACCCAAATGATGCAAAACAAATGATAAATATATCCATTGAGTTTTCTGACCTAAACAATTAGAAATCATGATGCAATAATAGATAATGTAAATTTCCCTAAACTGCAAATAAAAGACATCCACTTCTTTGTCTCATATTCCAACTACTGAATTGTATTTCTTTGAAACAGTACTTTGCATACAGCCTGTAATGTAACTAGACAGTATGATTCGGGCAAATGTTTGGCCAGGGGCCCTTAGAAAGTTAAACCCATAATCCTTGGAGATTAGGACATTAACAGTGTATATGCACGTAATTGTAACACCCAGCCCTATAAGATCATGCGCCTCTTGACATTTTGCGAAACTTGCCACCCTATAATTATGCCACTAAATACAGCATTAATCCAGAGGTTCCCAACCTGTGGTGCATGTACCCCTGGGGGTATGCAAAGGACTAGTTGGGGGTACGCGAAATCAACATTTTTAATAGCAGAAGCAAGAAAACATAAGGAATTCAAAAAGTTATAGAATTGTTTTCTCCTAGTTAATACTTGCTATTTAATAACTATACCACTTGAAAAGTTAACTATTACAGAGTGTAATTTTTAGCCATCTTTATAATTTAATGCAAAATTATTATAAAACTGGTTTCATTTGTTTTGGTGTTGAACTAATACTATTGTAAAAATGCACTAAAATGTAAAATAAAAAATAAGTCCAGCAAATGTTTTTAATTTGAGTCATTTGACACTTAAGTTAACATAAGTGCTTAACATTATATATAAAAAGCTTCTTTACATAGACAGATGGTTGGTCGAGGGGGGATGTGATAGCAGGGGTATACGAAAATAAAAAAGACTAATCGAGGGGTACAAGAGGAAATAAATGTTGGGATCCCCTATTTTAAACATTAAATCCGATATTGATAAATAGCCTAATCTAACCTGAAAAATTTGTTTGAATTCAATAAGTGTGATTAAAATTCTGTGATTCATTCAAATCTTAATTGTTTCTGAAGACCTTTTAGTGGAATAAAAATTGCATTGGTTGATATTTTCTAGATCAATTATGCTTCAGAAATTATATATTCTTTAAGTGGTATAACATATAAGGCAAATTAGACTATTGTTTTCTCTTTTCTATTTTTTTTTTTTTTTTTTTTAAAAAATTAAAGCATTAATTTTTAAAATTCATTTTATGATATGCATTTCTGTTACCTAGTTAAAGTGTCTTAAAAGATAAAACTAAATTAGCTATCAAAACCAATCATAATTATGTAAATATTCTTTAAAATTTAAAATTGGTTTAAATTTGAATAATGGATTATCTTTGTATTGTATAAAAAGAACTGAAAATTGCAAGCTGAACTTCTCAAAACACATTAGAAATCATTTTTGATGTCTAAAACTTTGTGGAAAATTTCTTGAGAACTTGAAAATTATTTTTCATATTTAATTTCAATCATTGTGTACTGTCATTTGAAACCTTTGGATCAATTATTTTCCTTTTTTTCTCAAACTCTAAATCTCCATTTAGTAAAAGTATTAAACTATAAAAAATGCCACTTATACTGCTTTATTGTTGCAATGTAACAGAAAGCATTTAGCAGGCTTTATTATATAGTACTTCTTCAAATTTAGGTACACATCACTTGTTACCTGACAGTAGCTTTGCAATTGTTCAACGAGAACCCCTTGGTGTAGTGGCTGGTATTGGAGCTTGGAACTATCCATTTCAGGTGATGTCTTGGAAAGTTGCTCCTGCTTTGGTTTGTGGAAATACATTTATTTACAAACCATCTGAATTCACACCTATTACATCAGTCTTCTTAGCTGAAATTTTAACTGAATCTGGCCTGCCTCCAGGTGCGGTGAATATTGTGCAGGTAAATTGATTCCAAACCTTTATCATTATCCACTTAACAGTTTTGCCCAAATGGTGTTTGAGCACTGCGAAAGGGGACTTCCATGATTTGCCCGAGCTACGTTCGGGCAGGTCATTTTTCTAAGCCATATTTTGTATTATATTCTTCCTATAAGAACTGAATTGAACATCTAGACTATCTTTAATCTTTCTTTTATTAACAATTCAGAACTGGTAACATTAACATTTATTATCGAATCTATCGAGCTATCAATATGGCGATGTTATCAAATCTTCTGTGTCATGTTGTAAATATGTATATATATAAGCTAAAGTATTATGAATGTGAGTGCTAAATGTAGTATAAATAAGTGTTTATAAAGTTCCACCAATTCATTCATCCAAAATACGCGGCCTGCGACCTCAAAATCACAACAATTATCCACTTAACAGTTTTGCCCAAATGGTGTTTGAGCACTGCAAAAGGGGACTTCCATGATTTGCCCGAGCTACGTTCGGGCAGGTAATTTTTCTAAGCCAATACATTGATTTTCCTGGCCTTTTCACTTTCTTTACTTTGCGATGTTTCTAGTAAATGGCTCTAGTAGTCTAATTAATGTTGGATAGAAAAACAAGTGTAAACCAGGTAAGGTTAGGTTAGTTAAAGCAGTTTTTAGGTACTTTTTTCTCCTGCAATTTAAAGTGATCAAAAATGAATAAAATCAATACTTGTAGCTGTTTTGACTGCTGATTTGAATTTATGAAATCAATTTGAATACAGTATTTCTTATAAGAAATGTGCTTATTTTTGGACATAATATGGCAGAAAAAAGAAACTGTTTTAAGTGGTTAAACTCTGTGCATTTATTGTACTCGGTTTTTAATTGTAAGATGTTTTCATTTATTATACACCTCACAACTGACATGAAATTTAAGAACAATTGGCAACATTTTTAATGTTAATTTCATTGCTCATAAATTCTAATACCTGTATTTCACATCAAGCAAAAAGAGCTTTTACAAAAATCTTGAAGCATATATTTAATGGAATTTAAAATATATGATGATGAATGTTTACAATGAAATAAAAACTGGTAATTCAAAATTTTCAGCCTGTGTTAGAATTTGTTATAAAATTATTGCACTTGATAATCAACAAGTGTTGTATTTTTTAATGAAAACCAGTGTTTTTTTTTTATCTGTAAATTCACACTATTTCTAAATGCCATGATAAATACCAGAGTTACTCTATGAACTAAAATTTATCGATGAGTTAACCTCTATCTATTTATATAGTATTCTTTGATTATTTAAAGAGCATTCCAATTTAAAAAAACTAACATTGCTATGGATTTTTCGTGCCAAATAAATAAAGCATCAGGTATTAATCTTTCCTTTTCTAAGTAATCTGCATTAATAGCTTTATGCTACCATTTTGGTATAGGTTATGATGTACTATTGAACTAAACTTATCTTCTTGCTTTTTAAGTCTCAAGTTAAGATAAAATGTTATGATTTAAATATTTAATAGGCATTTATTGACTTTGATATTTTAATTGGGATAATCCAAGCATTTTCAAAATAAGTATCATTGAATTTTAAATACTAAATATGAAGTAAAAAGAAATTAAAATAAAATGGAGTAATAGCAAAACAAAAGAAGCCCTAAAATTAACATAATCATTGTATTAGTAACTTGCAAAATGCAGCAGCAACCAAAAAAAAAATAATGGAATTAGAAAAGTATAAAAATTCAAAATGCAGGAAACTCAGCAATGATTCTTGAGAGCTAAGTATTTTTTCTTTTTATGTTTCCTTATTTTTTTTGGAGTTTTTTTTTTTCTTTACTCTTTCATTTTTGGAACACAGGGGGCTAATTTTTGACACTTTGTTAAGCCCCTTATAGAAAAAAGTCCTAAATTCTTTTTGAACTCTTGCTGGGTATGGTTCTTGAGAAAGTGCATCACCAAGTTTCCTCCATTTTAAATTTTTATTCTTTCCTATTGAATTTTTAATGGTAAAGATTTTTCAAATTAATGTTTCCCTTTTAGGGTGGTAGTGAAACAGGAGAATTCATTTGCCAAAATCCGGGTATCTCCAAAGTGACTTTTACTGGCAGTGTCCCGACAGGCCAGAAAATTGTTAAATCCTGTGCTGACACTATGAAAAAAGTTACGATGGAACTTGGTGGAAAGTCTGCACTTCTTGTATTTTCTGACTGTGATCTTGTGAATGCAGTTAAAGCTACATTGTTGGGAAATTTCCTGACCCAAGGTGAGGTTAGTTATATGCATATATTTTTATTTTTCTGTATATTAGTTTTAATTCAGTTGCAGTATTATGACTCGCTATAGGGTCATGTCAAAATCTTTTAAGAGCCTTACTTATTGTACAGTGATTCACATACTGATGTGATGGTTTTACATTGAAAAAGTCTTGTTTTCTAAGAATTCTGTATATTTGGACTAAGCTTATGAGAAAAATGTGTTTATATGGAGATCATAGTCATTAATAACATCTTATGTTTATTTTTTTGTTAGATTTATCATAAAATAGGGGAAGTATTCAGAAACATTAATTATTTTAGTTGTGAATCATATCTGTTACTATTCCTATTATACATTTATAGTATTGTGACAAAAGCACATATACCATCAAAACTCTTTCTTCCAACACTTTCTGCATATTCAAGTGAACAATTCTGTAATTCAAAAAATTATACCTTAAAACTTCTGCCTTTATTAATTCCTTTTTAGTAGCATGAAATAAATTTTTCGTAGACATAATTGTTTTGAATTTTATATGACTTTTTAGAAAATTCTGTTGATATAACTAATTTTTACTGCATTTGAATTGTTTTTAATTTTCTGAAATATTTTTTTCAATACAACACTTTTAAAAGAATATATATATATTCACTTTTATTACAGTCTTAGTACCCTTAAATTTTAATTGTTTCCTTTTCATTCTGAAGAAGAAAAAATTCTTTGCTATAATTTTCGTGTTTTTATCCAAACTATGTTTGAAAAATAGGTTTTATAACAATAATGATAAAACAATTTGATACCTTTTGAGAAATGCAATTATTGAGAACCACAAGATGCCTCAATACAAACATAAATTATTGTTGCTTTTAAATTGCATTTTATATTCTTTTCAGTTTTTAATTTTAAATCAGTTTATAGATAGCTTAGTAAATGCTACAAAGAATAAAAATTTTGTTTTCTAAAAGTTCTGTATCTATTATAATGAGTTTATAAGAATGTGTTAATATGAGAATTATGATCATAAATAATATCTTCTGTTTTTTGTTTATTTTTAGATTTATCAGAGAATATCAGAAGTATTCAAAAACATTAAAATAATTCATTTTAGTTTTGAATCATATCTATTACAATTCCTATTATTCACTTATAATATTGCAACTAAAACATATTTACACCCAGCAATCTTTTTCCTAACACTTTCTTCGTGTTAACAATTCTGTAATTCGAATAACTACACCTGAAAATTTGTCTTTATTAATTCTTCTTCAACAACATTAAATGCTTCTTTCCTAGACACATAATTATTTTTATTTGATTTGATATTTTAGAAATTTTTGTTGATGTAAATAATTTTTCAGCATCTTCATACATTTAAATTGTTCTTAATTTTCTGAATTATTGTTTTCAATACACTTACGCAAATGCATTTTTAATTTTTGTTATTCTTATTATGTGTAGGTACCCTTAAATTTTAATTGCCTTCTTTTCATTCGAGGGGGGGATTCTTTGCTACAATTTTTATATTTTTATCCAACGTATGTTTGAAAAATGTGTGTATTTACAACAAATATCTCTATGAATTGATGAAAATTTCATCTTTCTGTGAAATGCAGTTATTCTGAACCAAAAGATGCCTCAGTACTAACATATATTCTTTTCTGCTTTCAATTTTAGTAGTTCATTCGTTGTTATCTTACATTCGTCATCTTTCAATTTTGCAGGTGTGTTCCAACTGCACAAGGGTCTATGTACAAAGACCCATTTTAAATCAGTTCATAGATAGCTTAGTAAATGCCACAAAGAAATTGAAGATTGGGGATCCATTTGAGGAAGATACTAAAGTTGGAGCTGTAATTAATGAAAAGCATGGCAATAAAATCATGGAATTTATTAATATAGCTAAAAAAGAGGTACGGTCTAATTTTTATACTTCATTTCAATAACGACACTTTTCTTTATATTCTTTATATATATAATTTTATAACTTGAAATCTTAATTTTTGAAATTATGGTTTTATAATATGTAATCTTAAGATAAACTAACAGATTGTATTTAAAACTGATTGAGTGTATGCATGTATTATACATGCCAACTGCTATGGATTCTCCGTCGTTACTACGGATTTCATCGAAAATTTCCTTAAACTACGGATAAGGATAAAATTTCTACGGAAACGAGTTTCCCCCTTTGCATATAATCGTCTTGCTCGTATTCTTTGATGACATGATGATCCAGATTTTTTTTTCTACATTTCGTGTTTTTGAAAAATGTCAAATTTATTTCTAATTCTTCTAATAATAGTGATATGTTTCTTGTGTTATTTATCCAGATAAAATATTGTTTAAAAAATAAAAATATATGATTACTTAAAATATGATTAAATATATAAATGATCATAAATTCAAAATTTTGACACAAGTCTGTTTCCGTGTGTGCGCATGTGTGTGTGTGTGCACGCGCATCTGCCACCCTCATAGACCTTCTGTTACGGACAGCCACTTTTCCAATGTTGGCATGTATTGAAAATATTTCAAATAAGGTTAAATTTTTTGGCTTACAATAAACTAATTTTTTATGTAATTTAATGTTATTATATTGTTTTATTGAAATTGCAAATAATTTTAAAAATTCTTTTAGGTTTTCTGTTAAAATTCATATATTTGTTGCACTTTTGAAGTCCAGTTAACTTTGGCTGCTGTGTTTTCTAGATGTTATTTTAACAAGTTGTTCTATGAAAAGTTATGTTTCTTTTTTTATTTATTTTAAGCATATTTAAAACAAAGTTATGGTTAAAGATGAAAGTTTATAAGTTCAACTAATTTTACCTTCCCTTTTTTTAAAAAAAATTCCATTGACTTTCTAATCTTCATCTTAAAAACATCTTCTGTAAAAAGTGTATTAAAACTGTTATAATTGATAAAATCTATGGATTCTTATTATACTGAGTGCTAAAAGCTCTAAATGATACAATTCTGTGTTTGAATAGCCATAATCATAATGAAAAATGTTCTCTTTACGCTGTTTAAGAATCATATTAATTATCTTTTCTGAAACTTTGTTTTCCCAAAGAAATTGAAAGTATTTTTTTAATTATTTGTTTAATCTCTTAACAGTTTTGTCCGAACACCATTTGCGCACTGCGAAAAGGAGACTTCCCTGATTTGCCTGAACTATGCTTGGGCAGGTCATTTACTAAGCCAATCCATTGATTTTCCTGGCTTTTCACCTTTCTTTATTTTGCAATGGGTACTTTTCCTTTAGCCGGGCGCAAAAGTCGCCAATAGTGAACCAAACTCGAGCCAAGTCGCCAAGCGAAGCGATTTGGCGTAAATATCACCAAGTGATCCAAACACGAGCCAAGAGCGAAGTGATTTTCCATCAGCCGGGCGCAAATGTCGCCAATTGTGAACCAAACGCGAGCCAAGAGCGAAGCGATTTTCCATTAGCCAGGCGCAAATGTCGCCAATTGTGAACCAAACGCGAGCCAAGTCGCCAAGAGAATGGTTGTAAGAAATTTGGCGGAATTCTACATTATTTGGCGATTTTTCGCTTGCGCCCGGCTAATGGAAAAGTACCTTGCAATGTTTCTAGTAAATGGTTCTAGCAGTCCAATTCAAGTTGGATAGCAAAACAAGTGTAAACCAGTTTTTAGGTTAGGTTAGATAAACCAGTTTTTAGGTCCTTTTTTTCTCCTGCAATTAAAAATTGTCAGCATTAATAAAATCAATATTTGTAATCAATTTGAATACAAAATTGCTTATAAAAATGTGCTTATTTTTGGACACAATATGGCAGAAAAAGAAACTGTTGAGTGGTTAAAATTTAATAAGCATGTTGATTGATTGTATCACTTATTAGTTCAATCATTGTATGTATCTCTTTCTCATTTTGAAGGGTGCAACTGTTGCGTGTGGTGGTGAAAAGATTGTTCCAGAAAAATCAAACCTGAAGGGTTTCTTCATTTCTCCGTGTGTTCTTAGCAACTGCTCTGACGACATGACAGCAGTTAAAGAGGAAATATTCGGGCCTGTGGTGTCTGTGCTGCCATTTGATGATGAAGATGAAGCAATTCAAAGAGCAAATGCTTTACCATATGGCTTAGCTGCTGGTGTGATGACCAAGTAGGTTATAGGTTGATTTTAATTGGTGATGAAACATCTGAGTAACTGTATAGTAGGGGTTCCCAATCTTTTTCGCCTTGCGTACCCCTTGATTATTCTTTTTGTTTTTGCGTACCCCCTACTATCATATCCAACTCCTCACACACACACAATCATTCATCCATACAAAGAAATTTTGATCAATAATGTTAAGGTTAGCTTAAAAGAGAAATGACTCAAATTAATAACATTTGCAGAACTTATTTTTGATTTTACATTTTAGTGCATTTTTACAATAATATTAGTACCACGCCTAAGCAAATGAAACCAGTATTGTAATTATTTCGTTTTAACTTATAAGGATAGCTAAAAATTGCACTTTGTTATAATCAACTATTTAAGTGGTATAGTTATTAAATAGCAAGGATTCCACTTGGAGAAACAAAATTCTGTAACATTTTTAATCCCTTATGTTTTGTTGTTTCTGCCATTAACAACTTTGATTTTGCATACCCCCAAATGGTCCTTTGCGTACCCAGGGGTTCGCATACCACATGCTGGGTACCTCTGTGATAGAATGATTATCAATTTTATGTAATGTGTTTTAATTATGTAACTAATATTAAAATAATATGTTCTGTCATCTAAAAATCTTTCAAGAGAGTGGAATAGAATTATTCACATTTTTCTTTCTTTTATGCCTCCACAAATGCATACAAACTACTAAATAAAAACATGCAAGAATGTATTGGTAGTTAAATTACATTATTGAAAAATTTATTAGACCTCTAAAGACTTGGTTTTTTTTCATACATTAAATAAAAATTACAGTTACAATCCTTATATCCTGTAATTTCTGATTTCTAGTTTTCTGTTGTTTTCACTTGAACTTCTTGTATGTTTCAATAAATGGCCCATGTGTTTTCAGCAATATTACTTGAAATTAGATTTTTCAAAATGTTCAGTTTATCAAAAAGTTTAATTAATAAAAGGAAAGTTTCTAATTAATTATTTTCTAATAATTCAATTGCATATTTTTAAATGCCAGTTTTCAAACTTAGCGATACATTTTTCTATCTTTATTGCTATTCTTTAATGATTTTGCATAAAATAAGCCAAAATGCAAAGTTTAGTTCAAGTTCTAATCTTAAGTTAAAAATTAATTGATCCAAATTGCATGTAGGTTATAAAAAATATTTTTTTAACTTTGATGTGCAATTATTTCTTGAACAATTATTAATTTTTATGTAACTGTAAGAATTTTAATGTCACTTAAATTTTCAATTTCCCTAACTTGTGTGTGTCCCACTAACTAGATTAGAGAAGATGTTATCTTCTTCTCTCAACATGACTTTTCTCGCCTACCTCAAAAGGTTTCACCCCTCTGACAGCGATCAGTGCAGTTGTGGTGGAACTGGCACAGCACTTCACTATGCCGCAGAGTGTACCCTCACAGTATCTTGGCATATGAGGAAGCCAGTGCCATACTTCGAACAATAATGGCTAAAAAGAGTCGCCAATAACCTCGTATCCAGGCCAAAAATTCTTAGGTTAGTGAAATTCATAAGTGAAAACAGACATCTCTTCCAACCTCCCTAGCCTTCAACTTTCCAGTTTGGTGCAGCATGACCAAAAATGGCTTTTGCACCATAAAGACCAAACCAATCAACTTTCCAGTGAGCTCATCCAACAAGCTCCAAATAACCAGCCATGGGGGCGGGCGGGGGAGGGAGGGAAGGGGGGGCAACGTCTAAAGAAAAGAACACTAATACAAAATAAAAGTGTAAATGCCTGTGCTGTACATAGTGTAAATGTCTGGGGTTTATATATATATGTAATAATCTCGCTTAATTTTATTTCAAATTCTAATATTATATATTTTAAAGTCTTAATCTATTCCAAAATCACTTTTCTAAAACTCCAGTTTCGATCTATTTCCCGCGCTTGAGGTATATTAAATCTCTCGTTTTGGCATATTTATTACTAAAAGAATATTTTAATTGCTTTCACGTGCCCACCGAAAATAATGATGCATCTCCTTGGCACTAGACTTTTCCCCCTAAAACTCTTACATAACTTATTAAAAATACTCAATATTCCCTTCACTTTGATCACGTGTCAATATGTTATTCCCTTATCTGAGAGAATACAGGGATTTTGCTGTTCACTTTTACTTGTAACCTAAACGGAGATGCACGTATACCCACCACTCTCCTATATTTTACTTAAATAGTTTGATAATAAAATAAGAAGTAGCTATTTGCTCGGCCTGTTTATTTCAATGTCTACAACCACGAAAATCATTTTATATATATATCGTAAATAAAATTCCTGTGTCTTGCCCAACAAACCGTTCAGTGACCAGACTGATCGCGCGTGTGGGAGTAAGAGACAGCATTCTGTTCTGTCATCATGCATCATTATTAATGTCTGTGAATCGAACCAAAGAATGGAGTCAACTCATGTAACGCCACAATCACATGACTAACATAAATGTCTTTGTCGCTTTATATCTAATTCCATGCTTTATTACTCTGTACTATGACATCAGATCCTTTTTTATCCTGCAGGATGCACAATGGATTATCCAGGTAAAACTGTCACGATGAATTTGAATTCTTTCACACGACCATGAATTGACTCCATCAGTTGTGTTAATTCCCCAATAGAGAGTGGAATGGCAATGCTTCATCTACATAAAACCATATTGCAGATTTCATTTTTGTATTAATTTTGTGTTCAAGAATACATGATTATTCATTTCATGTTCATACAAAATTTATCTATGACAAAAGAATTCATTTGAATTCGCTGATAAATGTTCAAAAATTTATTCATGTTTGGAATAATAATAAAAACGGTTTCTAGCCAAGGAAAATCTTGAGAAGGTTAACCCTTTCGACCCGACTTTATATCTGGGTTTTATATATATATATATATAACGTATCCGTGATTGTAGTCATTGAAAATAAACACAGGCCGAGTAATTGACTAATTTCTTTTTATTATCGATAGGAGAGTGGTGGATATACGGCCATCTCTGTTTAGGTTACAAGCGAAAGTGCACAGAAAAATCCCTGTATTCTCTCGGATAAGGGAATAACATATGGACACATGATCAAAGTGAAGGGAATATTGGGGGTTTTTAATAAGTTACGTAGGCGTTTCAGGGAAAACGTCTGGTGCCAAAGAGACGCCGTCATGATTTTCTGTTGGCACATGAAAGTGATTAAATATTCTTTTAGTAATAAATATGCCAAAATGAAAGATTTAATATACCTCCAGCGAGGGAAAAGAATGAAACTGGACTTTTAGAAAAGTGATTTTGGAATACATTAAGATTTAAAAATATATATTATTAGAATTTGGAATAAAATTAAGTGAGATTATTACATATATTACATATCTTAAATAAAATTATCATGTCTTGCCCATCAAACCGTTCAGTGAACAGACTGGTCGTGGGTATGGGGTAAGAGACAGCTTTCTGTTTTCTCTCTCTGTGTGTGTCCTCAATTCTGATTTTAAATGTGAAATTGTTAAACATGTCTACTTGCACTTTTTCCTACATTTATATTATGTGTATCTTATTTATTTCTGTTCCAGAGATCTCCAGAGAGGCCATCGTGTTGCAAATTCATTGCAAGCAGGCATTGTGTGGATAAACAACTACAACATCTTTCCGCCAGAAGTTCCATTTGGAGGATATAAATTGTCTGGGTATGGCAGGGAAAATGGACAAGCAGCCATTAACGACTTTAGCCAATTGAAAACCGTTTATGTAGAAATGAATAATGAAATTGATTGCCCTCTCTATACCTAAGTAAATTAACTAGAATTAACAATTCTTTAAACTTCACATTTTTCAATTTTCTTTTTAATTTCTCTTGCATGTTTTCTAAGCAATAAACTAATTTATTAAAATTTTCCTTATTATAATTTGAGATACATTAACTTCCTCAGACCCAAGACCAGATTTGAATTTTAAAGAAACTCCATTTTTAAATGACTGTAAAAAAAATCCTGACACGTTTCAGCTGATAAATGACTTCTGATCATTTTTTGCCATTTATTGACAAGATCTACAACCAATTCTGATAAAATAGAGGCATTTGAATTGATGTGGTGAGAGTTTGAAAAAATGTTGTAGGTGTTTTTTAGTGTCTCCTACAGACGATACTGGGTCTAAGGAGGTTAAAAGAATATATTTATGAACTTGCTCTGAACAGCATCATATTCCAATTTATGTTATTTATGAAAATCTTGTGTTCATTGTTGAAACATATTATTCCAATTAGCATTTCTTTATTTTTAATTTATTTAACAAATTATTTTATATTTTGATATTATTTGATAAATATATTCAGAACCTCTAAAGTAGTTAGTTGTATAGAGAATTTTATTAAACTACTAAGATAAGAATTTTATTAAAGCACTAATGAAACAAATATATTTTGCTAGCACTGTGTACTTTTTTTCCATCAGACCCATTTATCCACTTTAATGATGATCATGACCATTTTAGATGCATTTTATAAAAGTTGAGTCAGTAATTATTCAGAAGCTAACTTGTTTAAATATTAAATTTAGTCATACATTTTTTAATAGGAAGTATTTGCAAATAAATAATAACTGGAACAATCCTCGACATTTGATTTAAATTCAGGACAAAGATTCAAAAATTGGAACTGTCACTGGTAGGACAGGACATCTGGTCATTTTAGTCTGCTAATCTCACTTACGTCGCTACTTGTGTTTTGGGGGGTTTTTTTCATGAACACAATTTCAGTTGTATATCCTTTGTCCAGATCATTATTGAAAATTATTATATATATATATATATATATATATATATTGATTGAAAATTTATTATATTAAAATATTATTGAAAATTTAAAAAATTCTTTTTATAAAAGTATAAAACTGAAATGGAACCAGACATTTGTAAAAAGTCAAACTTTTTACTTGCTATTCTTACTGATAAGTTTATTTTTATGCATACAATGTAATAGAATTAAGCTATATTTTTTCAGCTGTAAAGTTTCTCTAATTTCTTTTTGGAGTACTTTACTTTTGACACTTTGAAAAGTTATGTTAAAAAAGTACTTCTTTAGACAAATTGCAAAGTTATGTTGAAAATAAAAAAGGATAAACTAACATGCTTCCAAATCTTTGTTTAGTAGAATAGTTAGAACTGAAGCTCTGTATTCAGCTACTATTAATTCCGTAACTTCTCGTATGCTTACCACTTGGAAGTACTGCGAGCAACCAAAGGATCTCACTTGAAATTTATTAATTTTTATAGATAGATCATAAGTTTGAACATTTTATGTCTACTCTTTTTCTTTTTTTTGCATAATTTTGTAATTTATCTAATAATTCTTATAAACCTAGTACTGATCATTCTGAGATTTGGAAACCCTCTGCCCTTTTGCACATGTGCCAGGCAGAGCTGATTCAGGGTGCTTACGGTCATGAAAAGTGCTTACTTTTTATTTTCGTTTTAGAAGGCCCTTAAAAAAGCTTACTTTTTATTCAAAGTTTGTATAAAGTGCTTATCTTTTATCATGGTGCTTAAAAACTCATTATTTTTAAAAAGATGTTATGAGTTTCCGAGCAAGAACTATTTTATGTATAAAAGTAATTGAAATTAATGATTTAGCATTCAATTTTGTACCCCAAAATCTTGTTGCATAAGTATTTTTGGTTTATTTTTCTGCATGTAGAAATGTTTTCCCGTAACAAGTTAATGAGAATATATTCTAGTCATGACTAAATTTCTCTCCTGTATATTTTATTACTTAAATCCTGTTAAGTTAAAAGAAGAAGAAAAGATCATCATCGGCATTAAAGGTTTTGCGAGTCCTTACTTTTCCCCTTAAGGTGCTTACTTTTTTTCTACAAATTTGAGTACGCACCCTGTGATTTCACAAAGATAGGGGTGAAGTGAAAAATGGAGGGGGAAATGTTTACATTTTACTTAGCGGTGTTTAGAAACATTTTTTTTTTCATTTATTGATTTCCTTTCAAGACTAACTAAAAACAATTATACCTAATCAGACAAAAGTCATGATCTAACAAGGAACTCTGAAAAAGTACTCATCTTACTCATTGTCTGTCACCCCTTCCCATAGTAAAATTGCCCAAAAGTGCTAGTCTCGGGGGTTTTGAAATGAACGGTATATGTATCAATCTAATAATTTACTCTGGTGAGTAATGTGCAATATTCTTGGAATGGAGTGATGCTTTTTTTCTGACAGGGGTGGGGTCAGGGCCCCCCCTCTCGGGGATGCTGTGAGCCCCCGCCGGGGCAAATTTGTATGCCCTGTTCACGCAACAAGCTATTCATCTAGTAGATAAATAAAGATCTGCCAAAATTTCAGAGTGTCATCATTACTCTTCTCCCCTTGGTACAGCATGCCGTCCCCCCCCCTTGTCGGGGAGACACTGACCCCCCATGGGGCAGATTCTAATGCCACTCCTGTTTTCCGAGTAACTCGCTTGTATAACTCAAATTTAAATTTTATATTAAAAAAGTAATCATATATCTTTTATTTCACAATTTATTTTTTTTTAAGTTAAGCAACATTTCAAACAGTTTTGATTAGAAGCATACAGATAAAACAAAACAGAATATTTGTACATTTTCATATTCAAGCATTGCTTTTTATTTAATAATTTTGTTATTTTCAAAAATTTATGAAATGAAAGCCTAGAATTTTTGATGGATGAGCTTCTATTCTTATTATTGTACATTCCCAATATTCTTCCTATTTCCTTCTTTTTTTTTTTTTTTCAAAAAAATAGTCGAATATGCAGAAATGTACATTTCTGGAAATTTATTTTTTATTATTCCATAATATTTTCAATGAAATCAATCCTTTTGTGTATTGTAAACTGTGATTCTTTAATTTTCAAATAGTAATCATTAGGTTTAAATTATAATGATTTTTATATGGTTTTAGCATTTCTATTGTTAGCCATTTTTTATATTAAGACATATAAATGTGCCAAAGTATTTTTATTAGTGTGTGTTTCAACATATTAATTCATTTGGTTGCTATGGATATTGTTTGCAACAATTTAATGATTGACATTGTTAAAATTGTGCCAAAGCATTTTATTATAAATGCATTATGGGAACATTAATTCAGATAGTGAAATGGATTCTTCTAACAAAGAACAGTGTGTGTTCATATTATTACTTTATATGTTATATAAATGTCTACATGTTTATTTTTTAAATAAACATTATAAATAACATTTAATTTTTTAATTAATTTTTGTAAAAAACCTGTTTTAGAAAAGAGAAGGTTTTGTTATACCTGAAAGTGCAATAATTTCAAGAATAGTTATTTTTTTGCCAAAGTAACCTCTTGATAAAAATAGTGTATTTAATTTGTCGTTTTGGACCTAGTTCTTTTTTTTTTTTCATATAAATTTTATATAAAAAATATGCTGCATGTGTATCTTTTTGTTTTACAATAAAATTCAATGCAATTTCACGTTTGTGGTAATTAATATATACAAATAATGTTAAATGTCTTTTCTATATGATTTCTTTAAAATATATATAGATACAGTTAATAAAGATGATCAGTTTATTTTCAGTTATTACACAATAAATTATTAATAAAATGCCATTTTTGTTTCACAGAAAACATTAATGTGCACTGATTATTTTTTCATTTCATAATGCCCAAATGAAAATGATTTAAGTATAATTTGCAAGCATTTTGATTCTAAGTTAAATTCCCATTCTCATTCTCAAAACAAAAATGTAAATAACTGATTACACAAATGTTTAATGACAAACAATCTTCTCAATGTAGAAGAATGCCTAAAAGGAAATATTAATTTTAGTGAGTGTTTTTTTCATAAAAACTTATCTTGAGCAAAACAAAAAAAAAAATGCATGCTAGGGATGGCAGTTATTGCGAAAATAACCGGTTTTCGGGGGTGTATGAAAAAATGAACGCCGTTTGTAGACAAAATTTTTTATTAATATTTTTGCAAGAAATGCATCCATTGGCCAATATTTATCTGTTCATAAAGACTCTTTGAGTAATTCGCCAACCAACAAACTCTTCAAGGAATCTGTTGTCATTGGTTGTTCTGAGATGATGAAATTGAAAGCTTCATAACTTGTTAAATTTTAGTCTAATTGTACATAAAATCGAGTCTATCTCACGATCCAGATTTTTTACCCAGTTATTGGATTTTAAAAAAATAACTGGTTATAACCTGGCCAAAAAAGTAGCAGAAAAAACTCGTTAACCGAAACAAAAAAAATGGTTTTTGGTTAAAACCAGTAGGTTTTTCCCATCCCTTTTGCATGCTTCATTTTTTTGTTGACCAATTATAAATTAATATACATATAAATGATAAAATTATACAAAGCACTATTGAATAATTTAGCTATTAATGCATTCAAGTTACAGAAAAACATAACCATGAAAATCTGGTTCTGTACTGACAGAAATAAAAATTACAAACTTGTAGTTATTGCATCAAGAAGTTAGTGAAACTTTTGGTGAGAAAGCAGATATAGTTGGATATTTGATATATTTTGATTGGTTAAGATTATCATTCTATCAAAATATGAAGAGATTTGATTGGTTAAAATTATCGTTCTATCAATATATGAAGACTTCTGGTTAGAGCCAATTCTTATGTTTAACCAAGTAAAAGCACATTAACCACTTAATATTTTCTTTTTTATGCCATATTGTGTCCAAAAATAAGCACACTTTTTAAAAGCAATTTTGTATGCAAATTAATTTTTGACAATTTTTAATTGCTTGAGAAAAAAGGGCCTAAAAACTGGTTTACACTTGTTTTGGTATCCAACATTAATTAGAATGCTAGAGCCATTTACTAGAAACATTGCAAAGTAAAGAAATTGAAAAAGCCGGGGAAGTTGATGGATTGGCTTAGAAAAATGACCTGCCCGAACACCGTTCGGGCAAGACTGTTAAGTGGTTAATAGCTATAGTATTTTCCATAGAAAAGAAAATGTACTGAATTTCGACAATGAAGAAAATTCCCTTGGCTGCTTCTCGTGCTTTTCACCCTAACTGAATGCTGCCCGTGCCGTATTTGCAGAGGATTGTCTTGATTTCATCTCCTTCCAGCTCCAAAGCGTGGTGGTATCGAATGGTGAGAGTATTAGCAAAACTGTCCTGTGGGGTCTGCAATGTATGAAAGCGAGAACTTCAATTATACGTAATTCAAGTTACATGTATGATAATTTATGAGTGCACAAAAAATATTCAAAAATGTTTAGCCGGTGACACAGAAAAGTTACTTTGGTATTTCTGCAATGGTTTTTGTAAGCTAATCTCCCATTTTCTTGATTTTTATGAATCACTCTTGAAGTTGCAAATCCTGGTTGCATCTTGAATTTTAAGCCTCTTCATTCCATTCACTTTACATTTGTAATTAGGGAATTTAATGCAAATGGTTAATCAAGAAACCTAGTATTAGGTTTTCTTTAATGGAGAAATGAATAATCAAACCTTGAAGTCAAATTAAAAGTGGAATTACTTGTATAAAAGAATCTGGCCTTACCGACTTTATCCAGGGTTACCTGAAGGCAGAGATTCAAAAAAAATTCTTTAATGGCTTATTTGTGGAATCTTTTGCAATAAAGGCTTTCATTGCTTAATTCCAAGATGTGATAAAACAATCAACGTTTGAAAAAAGGCTTTTAATTGATGTTTATATATAGCAATATTTTGGAGCAACTCTTTCAACTATTGAAAGAATAGTTGTTCTGATATAATTGTATTCAGACAGTTGAAACAAAATGACCATTATTTTACTTTGATTAATCTTAATTGAACACTTTTTAAGGTAACAATAATCAAGATCACACGTGTCAGTAATGAAATTGTTTGTAATAACAAAATGTATTACAAAAACTAACTTGTGACATAGTAAAATCAAAGAAAACTACAAGGCAATCTTAATTCCTTCATTTCACTAACTTTAGTAAGATGAAGAAATTAAGAATTATCTTATAAATTCGTATACTTTATATTTGAAAATGTTTAAGGTACAAGGTTGAAAATATTAAATTGAAAGTTCTTATTTACAGATCAAATTAGTGATGCAAAGATCAGCATGAAAGGGAATAAAAGAAAAAATCAACCAGCTAATGTATTGATTTGCCTAATTTTCATCACCAGCTAATCATTACTTTTGCAAACGATGGATTTCAGTACATGCAATTTCTAACTTTTTGAAATTGCAAATCTGAACTAATATTGTTTCTATTTAATACTTTTATTTTTCTATGAATAAATATAATAATAAATATAATTTTTCTATGAATATATATTTAATTTTCTAATAAAATAAATATTATTAATAATAATAATTAATTTCTATAATAAATTAATATTTTCTATAATAATATATATAATAAATATATATTACTAATAATAATAACTATAATAAAATAATTTTCTAATAAAAATAATAAAGAATAAAAATAAAATTTTCTATTTCTAATTTATAGAAATAAAACATTATTATATTTTATTTCTATAAAATAAAATATAATAATACTAATTCTTTTTTTCCATCCTCCCATCTCGGTGCTCTTCTAATTATTTCGTTTTTAATTGCAGAGAGCAAAGTCTTTCAGGATTAACGATTTAGAATAAATTTTATGACTAGAATTCATTTATTTATGTCTAAACCTTGCAGCAACCAGTGTTTGTAATTCATATATTTAACAATATATTCCTCAATATTCTGAGGATCAAAGCCATAACATTTATTAATAAATAACCTTATCTGTTGAAATAAGAATCAGTTCACATAAAGAGATACACCAGTTTTAGTTTCTTAAATCAATGTCATTGTCCCATCAGTGATCTAGTGCAGTGGTTTACAGCCTACGGGTCGCAGCCTACTTGTGTACTAGTGGGCTGCGGAACGCTACTCAAGATTTGAAATCGGGGATGCTTCAAGGGTCATCACTGTTTTTTTTTTTTTTTTGCTTTATAAACAATATATTTTTAATCCTTTTGCTTTAAGTGTTACTAATTGCTGACATATACGTGCATATAATACATAAATGTATTATAAATAAATATGTATATTTAGTTAGTGGGTGGTATATGTTTAATACATAAATGTCTTATATGTGTTTATATTATTTTACTTGTATATTCAGTTAGTGGGCCGCGAAATATTTTTTATACAACAGATGGGCCGCAAAATATTTTTTATACAACAGGTGGTCCGCACAAACCAACCCAAAGGGTTGGGAACCGCTGATCTAGAGTGTTAAGCCATCGCATGGTTGAGGAACTTCAATCAGTAAGATGTGAGTTTTAAACCACTGGCTACCTTAACCAGCATTATTCAAAAACTGGTAGAGTGATGCACGCTATAGCAAAGCTTTTCTCGCTGTGGTCAGTCTGGAGATTTCCTCCAAGAGAAACAATAATGTGAGCCAATTTCCCCTAAAAGTCTTCCAGGAAGACACCCTCCCCCCACCTCAGATGATAGTTTGATGCTTCAAGGCCGTTTTGACCAGCAAAAACCGTCACATTTCCCATTCATAATGAGTTCTTGATAGGGATGGCGGTTATTGCGAAAATAACCGGTATTCGGTTATTCAGGTTTTTTTTCACCTCCGGTTTAACCTGGCGGTTATAACCGCTCAAAATAACCGGTTGTCGGTTATCCAGGTTTTTTTCACCTCCGGTTTAACATGGCGGTTATAACCGCTCAAAATAACCGGTATTCGGTTATTCAGGTTTTTTTCACCTCCGGTTTAACCTGGCGGTTATAACCGCTCAAAATAACCGGTTGTAGGTTATCCAGGTTTTTTTCACTTTCGGTTTAACCTGGCGGTTATAACCGCTCAAAATAACCGGTTGTCGGTTATCCAGGTTTTTTTCATCTCCGGTTTAACCTGGCGGTTATAACCGCTCAAAATAACTGGTTTTTGGTTATCCAGGTTTTTTCCACCTCCGGTTTAACCTGGCGGTTATACCGCTCAAACCGGTTGTCGGTTATCCAGGTTTTTTCCACCTTCGGTTTAACCTGGCGGTTATAATCGCTCAAAATAACCGGTTGTCGGGTTTTTTTATTCATATTCTTTTTACAAAAAATCAATCCATTGGCCAATATTTATCTGTTAATAAACTCTTTCAGTAATCCGCCAACCAACAGACGTTTCGAGAAAGCAGTTGTCGTTGATTGGCCTAAGAATGATGAAAATCAAAGCTTCATAACTTGGTAAATTTTAGTCTAATCGGGCCTATTTTCCAATACGATTTTTTTTTTTTTTTTTGCCCGGTTATTTGATTTTTAAAAAAATAACCAGTGAACCGAAACAACAAAAAAAAACGGTTTTCGGTTAAAACTGGCAGGTTTTTCCCATCCCTAGTTCTTGGCTAGTTATGGTAGACAAAGTGGGATTAATCGCAACATAAATGTCACCTCGGTAGAAATAAAATTCATTACAATATTTTATAAACCTGCATGAAATTTTCAAACACTCGAGACCTCTTTACGCTGGAATATCAATAATACGAGCTTATTACTGGGACTGACAATCACAATACCCCATTGGTAACACAAGATTTTCTAATTGTCGTTACTAATATACCATTTAAAAAATGGGACTTAGAATGTAAATCTGAAAAATAAAACACAATTTTCCACTCACCACGTGAATTGTACCACAAGCAGCGTGAGGGACATTCAAAGAATAAGACATTTTCCCATCTCCTCTGAAACTGCAACCACTGTCTTTCTTCCCAGCATGCACCAGTCCACGGAAAGGGACCGAAAAGTTGAGATTCACCATTATATCATTGGACCGACAAGACAGCGACACTGGAATTTCAAGAGATCAAAATTACTAATTAATAACAGTCACGGGAAAAATTCCCATCATTCATAGGAAATTAAAACAAAAGATACCAAATTTCAGGAAATAACGTCTACTAAACGATTCTATATCTAAAAATTTCGTAAGGGGTCATCTACTTATTTATAATTGGACTAACTTCAAAATTTACAATGGCAACACACATTTTTGATGACATAAATAAATTCCACATCAAAAGATATCAATCACCCAAGATATCAATTTTGGTTAATTGACCATTAAAAGATCGGAAGATGTTCGACATTTTGTGTTCGCGATATAAAAGGGGCCGTCTCCATATTTACATAGTGAGGCTCGCTGCTTGCGTTTAAATGTCGGTGGTAGAATTTTAACTTCTTTTTTTTACAATCGATAAATACAAGATGCATTACAAAATTTTGAAAAAATGAAATTTTCTCCAAAAAATATGATTTTGATCCATATGTATTACATTACTAAATGAAGGAAAGATGTTACCATTTTCTTAAATATATGAGCGCTCCTAAGTGCATTGTTTCACAGAGAAAATAGAAAATTTAACGTAACTTAAAAACTACTGTTTGAATGAGCTGAAATTTTGCATGGACTTACGAAATAGCTTTCTGCATCGATTATTATTAAAATTGGGAGGTTGAAACTCAAAAATTTTAAACATCAAATTTAATAAAATATTTCCTGTGTTCAAAATTATTTTAAAATCAGAAGTATAGGTGCAGAATGTGCATACTACATCAAAACAGTTGTAGGTCTATAACTATATTATATCTCAAGATATCAACAAAAATTCAAAATTTTATTTTAACATTAGAGACTCAAAATTTTATTTGATTATAATTTCGAAACAAATAAAGTTTGAATGATAAAATTTGGTATCCGAGGACAACTTTTGATGCAGTTTTGAAATCCATTGAAAAAAAATGGGTGTTGCCATTGGAAATTTTGAAGTTAGTGCAATTATAAATATTTAGACGACCACTTATAAGATTTTTTGATATAGAATCGTTTAGTAGACGTTATTTCCTGAAATTTGGTTACATTTTGTTTTAATTTCTCATGAATGATAAAAGAATAATGCTGGGTGGTTCTTTTTTTTTTCCGCGACTGTACATATAATGCAATCGCTGTTTGAAAAACTTTCCACTGAATTGAATTCGGAGTAATTCCCACGTTACAAAATGCATAATATGAAACAAATACTGCTTTAAAAAAAATTCGAAGAAAAATCTTGTGCAATGGAACTTGCCTAATTCGAAGCAGACGAGATAACAGTAAAAATTCGATTTATTCAAAAATTCGAGCTAAGAAAACCTGGGTCCATTAATGATTACATGAAGAGAAAACGACAATCTTAAACCTAAAAACGATACTAAAGACCTGTTTTTCATATTTAACAGTTTTAATCTCTGCTAATAATAAAGGAGAAAATGTGTATTTGTATTGGTGTTCTACAGGACAGATCGCTGGGCCTAGCGCTACGAAATTTAGTACAAACATACTTTGGAGGGTGGGAATGACCTCGGAGCCCTTTTTTTGAAATTTTAATCAATTCAAAATTAACCGAATTTTGGGGGTTTTCCTTAATAACTTCCGAAAATATTACTGCACAAAAATAATGTTACACCATCTGAAAATTTTAAAAAAATATAATTTCAATGATATTAATTAAGTTGCAGTGCAATTTTTTCTCTAGTTCTATTAAATTTTTAAAAATGTGTCTATGCATTATTTACAACAATACTTTTCATTGTTGCAATGAAATTCATACGGTTATCATTGTTTAAACAAATATTGAATTGCGTGTTTCTCTTCCATTGTTGAAAACTAATGTAATATCCTAATGGATTTTACTTTCTTTTCATTTCATCAATTTTTCTGTGAAATCTGTAATCAAAGCCCTCTAAGATAACAAGTTTATTAGGAAGCTGAATGATTATGGTTGGCATGTTTCCATTCTTTTTATCAGCATGTTTTAACTCTTTATAAGGCCATTTTTACTTTCTCGTCTACGAAGTATACAAAGTGAAAGTATTGTAATCGTCAAAAAGTTCGAACTCGAGATTTTGACGAATCTCCACGTTTTAGACCTCCCTGAGTCCGAAAAACACACTTTTGGAATTATGTCTGTCTGTGAACACGATAACTCGAAAACTATTAAAGCTACGGGGATGAAATTTGGTATGTTGTCTTTAAACATAATTTGTACGTTTCCGTCAAATTTTGGACGAAATCCGTCAACGGGAAGTCTGTCTATCTGTATATCCGCGGTCATGTGAACGCTATAACTGAAAAACTTGAATAGCTAGATGGATAAAATTTCGTACAAAGTTTTATCGACATGAATGTAGGTCCGTATAAAATTTTGGGCCAAATCCCTCGAAAAGGGACGTTCAAATTGCATATTCAATTTCTTTTAATCCGATTCTCATGCGCATGCGTAGTGGTAGCAATCTGTTATTGTTGTAAATTTTATTTGCAACAATAACAGATTGTATATTACTTTCTTTCTTTTCATTTCATCAATTTTTCTGTGAAATCTGTAATCAAAGCCCTCTAAGATAAGTTTATTAGGAAGCTGAATGGAAGCTTATTAATTATAATGATTATGGTTGGCATGTTTTAACCCTTTATACGGCCATTTCTTTTCTTTTAGTGGTATAATAAAATAACTTTGGTTTTGAGATTAATTTAAGAAAACAAATTCATTTAGCTTATTGGATGACATTATTTTTAATTAATTAATTACCAAGTCAAGACACTTCGTTAAGGTTTCAGATAAGAAATTGAAGCACCCAGGTTTTTGTTTCACCGAAATATTTGGCGAGAACTTAGGCCAACCTTTAAAACCGGTGGGAGTGGCCTCCCCTCAACTTTCTCGTATACTGCTCAAAAATTTGTCATTTCCCCTCTCCCTGCGTGGATAAAAAAACCGAACCTACTGTAACCCAGAATGCAATGAATATCAGAAGGTTTTCCATTGTAGATTATAGTGATTGTAAAATATTTAGGTGAAGAATCATATTCAAAGAGATGCGTATGTATTAAAACTTAGCAATATTTAAGCTTTTCACTCTAGCAAGCTCCGCTGATGCCAGGGCATGAGCGAGCGAAAACAAAACAATCTATCACAAACCCCGTCTCAAGGACAAAGTGGCGTTATCCTTCCGCTTGCTACCAGTACGCATGAGCATGGAGATAAGTTTTGAAACGAATGCTTAACAAGTATGCGATTATACAGACCGACAGACAGTCAGCTCGTTGACGGATTTGGCCCAAAATTGTATACGGACCTACATTCCTGATGATAAAACTGTGTACCAAATTTTATCCATCTAGCTATTCAAGTTTTTGAGTTATAGTGTTCGCATGACTTCGGACATACAGACAGACAGACTTCCCGTTGACGGATTTTGTCCAAAATTTGATAGAAACCTGCAAATTATGTTTAAAGACCACATACCAAATTTCATCCCCGTAGCTGTAATAGTTTTCAAATTATCGTGTTCACAGACAGACAGACATAATTCCACAATTGTGTTTTTCGGACTGAGGGAGGTCTAAAACGTGGAGATTCGCCAAAATCTCGAGTTCGAATTTTTTGACGATTACAATACTTTCTCTTTGTATACTTCGCATACGAGAAAGTAAAAATGCATTTAAAAATTGATGAATTCGGTGGGAAGTATATTCCCGCGCCCTTAGAAAGGGTTAATCCAGTGAACATTCTGCTGGGCGTAAAATGTGTTGCGCCATTTTAATGTTCAAATCAAATGCATATTTTGCATGAGGAATAAGAAAGTGAAGTTGGCGCCAAAAATCCGCGATTAGATGTTACTTGACTCCTTTAGGGACGATTATACAGACAATGAACAAAGACAAGTGCAAGGCCACTGAAAGAGTATAAGTTAAATGTCTATCACAATTTAAAATGCCTTTGTTAAGAGAACTATAAATATCAAATTATGCGTAAGAGATTCAACTGAAATCATATTCCTGGCGAACAAGCTGGTCGCCAAAGGTGGCTAGAATACTCTAAAAATGGTTTTCATTCTAATTGCGTACACCTTTTAGAAAAGAAGTTCTTGATGACATTTTTATGCTGCGGTTTTTATTTTGATCTAGCGAAACTATTTTCGTAGAAAATTTCCCATTAGTGGCGAATCCAGGATTCGGGTCTGGAGGTGGTTGAGGTCATAAAAATTTTGTATCGTAGTGACGAATGTCAAACCTCATGGCTTATATAAACCAAAACACTTTAACTTTACAGGCTGTCCTCTCCTGACAATAAGAATAATAAAGAACACTACAATACTTTCGATAATTTAATAAAAAAATACAATGAAATAACTAGCCAAAAAATGTTTTCGACCGCGCCAACGCTACAAGTGCAAGTGGAATGACTAGAAAATTAGGAAAATTTCCGGGCCTGTCAAGTCAGAAAGCAATGTTGTCACGATTTTATTACTGTTTTTAAAATGAAAATTAAGATCAAACAGTTGTAGTGATTTTAAATTAAATCAAGAATTTTGGTTTAGCTCTGGGGGGGGGGGGCTGTAGCCCGATAGCCCCTCCCCTGGATTCGAAACTGTTTCCCATGATATAAAAAAGACAGAAGAGAGAAACAAAGATTAATTACAAAAATTATACTTTAGATTTATAAATAAAAAAATGCATAAAATTCGAAAATAAGACGGTTAAAAAAAATTGGAAGAATTAGATAAGAATCTACTATTACACAGAAAATCGTAATTTATGATACAATATAAATTTAAACTAAATATTAATGGCTATATTCAGTGCTACGCAATTTATTTTCCTGAGAAGTAATCTCTGTTAATCAGAAAAGTAACAAAAACTGGAAATAAGTAATTGAGCTTAAGATTAC
>BGPR01011987.1:0-34223 GCA_013235015.1 Araneus ventricosus
CATCAGAAAACCAAGAATTCTCTTTTCTTTTAATATACTTTATCGAATTATTTGCATACATATTTTTCACTTGTCATATATTAATAATACATACTTTTCTAAAGCAACATTTTTCGGTAAATACACTATTTAGTCAAATGCTTTTTGAATAAAATGAAAGTTTAAACTATTTTGAATACTAAGTATTACCAGTGCATACAATTTTTTCCAGTGAATATATATTTTGCGACATACATATCTTGTGGCACATATATTTTTGGTATATAGTATTTTTATAAATATCCTCGCGCGGCAAACCAAATCATCGAAGCTCACAATATTCGAATGTTCTACCATTAAATCATTTGTTTTGGGATTCCAGGTCCCAAATTTAACAGTATCAAAATGTAAGAGAAAATTCACTTACTTGTCTTTCCGGGTTCTTACAGAATCTAAAAATTGAGATAATCCATGTGAATTATTCGAAATCAATCTGGAGAGCATTCAGTATTAATCTTTGATGTTTATTATTCTAGAAGACGCACACATATAGGTATGATGAAGGCATATACACAAATGCATTATATACATTTTTGATTACAACGTGCTCGCTTATAAATCATTGTTGATTTCCGCTTTGAACACATACAACCATCGTTCGTTTACATCTTTCACCAACTAACTTCCAGTTCAGGGAATCATAGGATTTCGTCCTGACGTCACCACTGCGCATGTACGCAAAAGGGTTACATCATTTTGTGGTTTAGTCAGGTAATTCCAACATCCTCCCACCTTTGAGTTTCAATTACAGGAAACTCAAATATAGCACTCAAATTAAGATGAAAAGTTTTCAAAGTTATCAAATACAAATTGACAAATATCAAAATAATTGAATTAACAAAATATTTAAACTATCAAATATAAAAAAAAACACTTCAATTATCAGAATATATCAAAGCAATAAAAATATTTCAATTATCAAAATAAATCAAATTATCATTCAAGATTGTTGTTTAATATTAAATTCTCAATTAAAGTTCCTAATATATGATGTAGATAATATAAAGTTCAAAGGATAAGAGTTCTTGCAATAAAGAAAAGTTCAATATTCAAAATAAGAGTCCCTTTACTCTTTTCAACCTCCTACCCTACCGTGAGGTTGGTTCATCAGGTTCAGCCTTGTCGAGAGAATCTCTTTCAGCTGCACTGGAATCATCACAGGTAAAAGTTTTTACCGGTCGTTCACACTTTTGAAACAGTTCCTTTTCGTGCTCACTAACTCCCAAGGGATACGGTCTTAACGTTGGACGCAGGATTTCTCCACTTTTGGTTTTCAATTTCACAAATCCGATGTTTCCATCTGGAGATGTGAAGACTTCGATCACTATTTGAACATCTGCATGACCTAGAAAGCAGTGTTTCCAGCGAACAAGCTTCTCAACTATTGACTGTTCACTTGGTAACACGATAGGAAATTTAAAGTACTTTATATCTTCCTTCAATGAGAGTCTTTTCTTAATTCGGAAAGGTCCATTTTCATCCTCAAGTATTTGAAGTTTTCGAAGCCGCTTGTCTTGGGGTCCTGCGAAAGATTCTCGATGTGCTATTTTTATCAATGCAATTTCAGTTCTGTTTCTTTCTCCCACAGTTATGCTTCCTAATTTTCTAAAGTCCTTACACCATACAATTATCTATAAATCTGTACAACCATAAGAAGTTTAGGATAAGAGGAGAAAATATCATAAATTTTGTCTTCCTTTTCCGTATTGATGACGTTAACGACTGTTTTCCTTTTTAACGCATTTACAATTTCTTTATCAGGGCCAATACTTGACGCAGTCTTGCTCATTTATTACGTGCTAAAAGCTCTAATCTAGACACTGATATAGATTTGAGTGGGGCGCCCCTTGCTCTAGCTTGTATCAATTGGCAATCAGTCGAATCGTCACCTTCACTCCTCAAAAAAATACAGGTAGCATACGCCTTCTCGGAAGCATCGCAAAAGACGTACAATGTTATATTCCCGTTTCCTTCATTTTTGTCTAGACATCTAGGAATAGAAATATCATTTAAAAATTTGAGCTGTTCTTTCCACTTTACAAATTTCATGGCCATCCAATATGGCAAATCGGTGTCCCAAGATAATTTTAATTTCAAGCATTCTTGTAGCAACAATTTTGGCATAAATGTTGCTGGACAGGTAAATCCAATGGGAACAAAAATTTTGTGAACAGTTGACAAAATAATCCGTATAGTTACTGGCTGATCTTCTGCATTTAAGTATAAACCAAACTGATCATGGTCATAATCTTTTATAACTGAGTGAGATGATAGAGTGGTTCTTACATTTTTCTCTCACGACGAATTTTATTTCTATCAACAATGTTCAAAACATTGCTTTCTGAGATAATGAAAACATCTTGAACCACAGCTGATACGATGGCAGCGCCTACTCGGTCGGAAATACCAAATAGGTCCAATGTTCTAGCTACAGATGAAAATTTTGTCACTACAGGTGTGACTGTGACGTCGTCAGCGTTTTGGGCTCCTCTTTCAATGATAGCTGATGGTGCAGATAGGTCAAGATGATCGCACGTACGCTTCTTCATTTTGCATTCATTATTCAAATCCATTGAACTGCAAGAAACACCAGACAGTGTTTTGTTTCTCTCCTCGTATCGCTCTTGCTTCAATTTTCGCTTCGCGGCCTTTGTTTTTTATAAAGTGACTTTACAATCCAGTGACCGATTACTTTCAGTTTAGTTTCAGTTTCTTACATTATACTACTCGCTACTTAGTATTCACTAATCAGTAATCATCACTTTTGGTTATTTATATTGCAAATAAAACCTCAATTATTTTGAATCTGAAATCGTTTAATTAATAATTAAAATTAAGTACTTTTTCCATTTTTTTTTTCGAAAATTCAACCCCCTTGCGGCAGTATTAAATTCTGAATTTAACTTGTTTTATTAATTTTCCCTTAATCTCCATAACATAGAACATCTTTTCCGCATATGTAGGTTTTGATTAATAATAATTGTTTACCATGTAAGAACGATCCACCCTATTAAACAGCTTTGGTTTTACGTATTCCAGTTTATAAAATAAGGTTCTATAATCAGGCATCTCTCCTAATTCATCAATTTAACTTAAATTCAAGCACTTCCTTTTAATAAAAATTTTACTTTAGTAAATAAACCAATTTCAATACGCTGCACAAAATATTAAGGTAAAAACTTGTACGGAACAATTTTGAAGAATTTCATTTCAATATCATCCATCTTATTCAAAAGACTAATGACATGATTAATATAATCCATCTTACGCAAAAGACTAATGACATGATTAATATAATCCATCTTACAAATAAACCTTACGCACTAGGCAATGCGATTAAAATCTACTATTGTCATTACCCGAGTCTATATCAATTAGCAAACAGCAAGTAGCTGCAACTAACTAGAGTTACGTTTCGCCCTTTTTATATAATTTAGGAAATGGATTTAGTGAACCTTTCTTTTAAAATTCAGACTGTACAACATCTTCCTATGCAATGTGTGTTACATATATGTGTTTTTCCAGAATAAGAAACTATAACAACTCTTCTGTACGCCAACAGATGGCATCGCTTAAACTCCGGTCTGAACTCTACTTGAACTTCCTTGTAACTCTGCTTAATTGTATTCTGTATTCTGTTCCTTTTCGTGTGTATGTGCCGTGATGTGCTTCGCTTGATAAATTTCATTATCTCTCAAAAGGCAGTGCTCTGGTTCACACTCAGTGGCCAAAAATGGATTAAATAATATGCCTTTTATTTAGATGACTTGAATCTGCTATGCAGACGCACTTCACATTCTACCGAGAAATGAGGTAAGTGAAATTTTTTCACTTACACTTTTTATTTAGAATATAATTAATTTTCCAACAATTTGAAATTAAGAAGATAAGCAGATTTCTTGTGGATGATTATTACGAGGTTGATTCATTTCTTTATCTAATGCTTGCCCTGATATTTACTCGGAAAAATAATAATAGGAAATAATGTTAGATGCGGGAAATGAGAAATTAAAAAAAGATTGATTGGTCAGACGAGATGAAGGAAATCGTGCTTCGCTTAATAAATTTCATTATCTCTCAAAAGGCAGTGCTCTGGTTCACACTGTATACAATCGACTTAAAAATGTACTCGATAGTGATGGAAAATTGTCAGCAGAGAAAATTCAAACCAATCGGGTGTGACTTTGACAGTGACATAGTTCGCCATACAAGATACCGAAATTCTCTCTGACCGGTTGTCTGAAAGAGTAACGTGACGAGAAACGTTTAGCTCCTAGGTCTCGGTGGCATTATCCCAATGTGCACGGAAATTGTTGAAGGAACGCTGTCCGTATGATATTCCCCTAAAAATGTAATCCGACAAACATGCATCATTAAAATATCTCGAATTTCGCTGTTTTTACCACTAACAAAAATAAAATCAGTAAAATTAAATGGGAAAGAACCCGCACTCAATATGTAGTCGTGTTTAAAATTTTATTGCATTTCTTTAAACAAAGTTCCTCTTTATATCTAACCTTCGAACTCCAAATTTCAATCACCTTAATGACACGCAGAATTCTCTTCTGTTTTAGAAAAGGTGCTTTCATGTTGATTATTACAACACATAAAATGTTTCCATTACGGTCTGCGGTTGCCTAGCGTTGAGTTCTCAGCTTTGGCACCAGACAGTTCCAAGATCGATGCACGATTCCACTGAAGATACGCAATGAACGTGGGCCTGTTGCGCGTTAAATCATACGTAGTCAGTGAAACGTCCTTCTACTGATGTGGTGTGGAAGCTTGGAGAGGTTGTGTCAGCTCAGGTATCGTCTTTGTCATCTAACAACTTTTCAAAATGATGAGGTTTGTCCTAGATAGCCATCGTGTTGCTTCAAAATGGGACTTTCTTAAAACTAAACTAAATAATCATTATTTTCTTTATGATATAAATATAATTTAATTAATTAATAATTGACAAAGAAAGCAAAAGAATGACATCGACGAAAGTAGGTAAGTGTAATTCGGGATGGGGGTTCGATGATTGTGGTTACAGGTGGTGGATGAATTGGCGTTGCTTAGATCGGTCGTGAAATACCTGTATGAATGGATGAGACACAAAATTAATAGGTGTGTAGTGCCACCACACTATTTTAGTTTGGTGGAGCTGTCTTGAATGAGTGATTTAAGCGGAACGATCCGCGCACGAAGACAATAATTTAAATTCCGCAGCGGAATAATACGCTGTAGGTACTATCGCTCATCATCAGGTTAACCTTTCTTTTCCGGCTGGGGATATAGTCCAGTCATTATGTGCAAAAAAGGAATGATTTAAAGCAAATTCTGGTGGAGTCGTAATTTTTTGCTTCTACATGTTTTTTGGGGTGCTGATTGCGAATCTGAGGTTTCCCACCAAAACTTGTTGTTGGAATTATAGTTATTGCCAAAAAACATGAAAAAAATGAACTTTCCCCAGTTTTTTGACTCAAAAACTATAAACTTTTTTATTGCATCATCATATATTAAAATGATGAGCGCAAAATTTCCTACAATTTATGTTTATGCTATTTTTTCGTTACGCGTACCGTTTAAGTGGTATAACTGGTTGAAGTTTAGCGAATGTTTGACTTGACTACTAGCTCGGCTTGAACAACAACGAACCACCGAATCTGTATACGCGAAATTATCTATCTTACTAAATAAATTCCTGCTTAATTAATATACTTTTTCTATCGTAACCCTCTTTGTGCAAATAAAGATTTTATCAGTTATATTATGAGTATACTTACATAATCTGCAAAAAATTCCTTCTAAATCTTTCTACCCATGGTAGTACCTGGCTTTCGCGGTTGTGAAGTAAACAACAGAGCAAATATCAC
Organism: Araneus ventricosus; assembly: GCA_013235015.1. NCBI lineage: Eukaryota > Metazoa > Arthropoda > Arachnida > Araneae > Araneidae > Araneus > Araneus ventricosus. The sequence goes on from BGPR01011987.1 coordinate 5,898, forward strand.
GAATTTTAATAAGTTAGGAGGCTTAAACATAACCCTGTTAGTGTCCCCTACTTGCTCTTGATATCAAAAAAATCGAAGAAAATAATTTTATTACTGTGAAATTCAAAAGAAATGGCAGAGTGCAACCTAATAATGATTGCCATCAAGATTGCATGATGAAATTAATATCATCAACCCACAACGCTTTTCCAGATAATTTCATTACAAAGCAATCGGATGAAAGAATAGAGACGTCTTAACATAGAGCATGCCCCAATTCATTACCTGTTTGATGAAGGCACCTCTTCATACAAAGCTTTCAAGCCATGTGCACAGGATTTTAATGCTGAAAGCAGTATTGTATATTATCGATTCAGGATGCTTCACAGGTCATCTGGAAAAGAGTTCAACTTTTTTCATCAATTTGGCAATTATGTGACATATGTTCATTACAAGTACAAATCTACTCTAGTCATTTTTTCGATGGGTATCACCAATGGAAACAGTAGAGAGCACTAAATGTGCAGAACGGTCAGAAGAAAAAAGAAACAAACCAAACGAAGTAATGTTTGATAGAAACGATGATACGAACTGTTTCCTAGAAAATTAGCAGCGAATCCGAAGATCAAGGATAGACTCATTTCCTTCACGGTAAGTTCTCAGTAAACTGCCATGGCATACAAGAAGCAGACGAAGATGTGTTGTTTTGAGTGCTTATTTATAGCTTTGTCCCAACACATCCGTCTGCGGTTGTCGGCTTCTCATAGGTGAAGATATCGAACTTTTGTCATCTTAATTGGCATTTGTGCCTTTGACTACCTAAAACTAGGAAGGAAAATCGCTGAAAAAGATATTTTCACACAGCTTTAGAAAAAACAGTAATCGCTGACATATTTTAGGTATTCCTTACATGCCATAGGCAGGATGTGACACCAGCTCTTTTTTAAATATGTTAAACTGAAGTTTGTTACCCAGACCTCCGAATAACAATAGTCTCCTCAAAGTAATTGAGGGGTACGACCTGGATATGACCCTGAAGCTGTTGTGGATGTAAAGAACCGCTTTCTTGGCCAATTGTATGCCTACCCAATAACTACCTTGGATACACCATCCTTGAATAATGTTTTTCTACAAATGTTACATGAAATCTTCATTTAACAAGAGTAGCAACTTATGAAAGCTTCGCTTCATAGCTACCCACCAACATTCCTAAATGTTTACTATCTATCAGCACTGGCTTGGCAATGAAAGAAAGAGACCTGGAGACTGGGGTTGGGGAAAACAGTGAGCTTAACCTGTCAAAACTTTGAAGTCCCCGCACCTGACTCTATCCTGTACGCAAGATATCTGCAAGTGTAGAGGTGCACAGGGAAGTGCAGCTGTAGGAAGGTCAGACTGTTTTGCTCAGTGTTGCATCCTCATTGTTGGGGCAACTGCAATAACAAGAGGATTCAAGTAATTAATAGTGATGAGGATAACGATGGTGAACCTATACTGCCCCATCATTTAGTTGAGGGCATCTTTATCTTTGTATGTGGAGGAAGACACAGGTAATCTTTCAAGATATTGGACCATAAGCTTCAAAGCGACCAAGATAAAGTGAAGAGACGTGTAATATGTAAGATACTAAGATCATATTTATATTTGTATTATTATTAATATGACTTTTAAAGTTTAGATACTTTATTTTTTTCGTGTCATTTTTTTTTTCTTGGATACTACATACCAGTTATTCAAAATAATAGAAATTAATAAATTTTAATTAAAAAACCACACTAAGTACTTTTGTTGTTTGTAAATAACATTTATTATTGAAAATGAATCTAAATTTCCATCGACATCAGCCTATTAGAGGTAATCAAGGAATTTCAGTCATAACTAGCACTTATGTCCGGCGTTGCTCGTGAAATTACTTTCATGTCTAATATAGCAGATGAAAAATTTATTTGAAAGAGGAACATTATGGCGGAAAAAGTGTATTAAATAAGTAGATGTATTAATAGTAAGATACTAAATTTTTTAGTGCATACAGATAGGAAAATTTGTTATTTTCAAGCCGTTCTAACCAGGTAAGTCAAACTTTAGCCAAACTTCAGCCAACAGCGCCTAAACGGTACATATGTAACGAAAAAATAGTACATACATAAATTGTGGAAATTTTGGTATGTTGATTGATATTTTTTGATATATAGTGATGCTATAAAAAAAGTTGATAGTTTTGAATTATAACCAAAGACCTGCATGAAGATATGTTTTTCAGTTTTCCAGCTATAATGAGAATTGACAACAATTTTTTGGGAAACCTCAGATTCGTAAAACATATAGAACAAAAGATTACGACTCCACCAAAATTTGTTTTAAAAACTACCTAATGACTGGACTAATAATTGAGAGTCGTCGTTATTGCTTTGATAATTCTGCTTACGGATGCAAAAGTGGGTTAAATACAGCGCCAAAACATCCTCCTACATTTTGCAATGAGATTATTAAGAGATAAGCCCAGCGGTTTCTTGTGGGTTATTTCAAGGTTGGTTATTTCTTTATCAAATGCTTGACCGATATTTCTCAGAAACTTCCTAATAGGAAATGAAATAAATTAAGGAACGAAAAGTTTGAGAAAGAATACTTGTTCACATAGCAACTCATTTACAAGTACATTTACACAAAAAGTTTTAATGCAAAATGAGAAACAAGATGCATGTACTAAAATATCAGAGATGAACACGGTTCATAAATATTTCGTATAATATAAAATGTATAATTCGTATTAATATAAATAATAATGTAAAAGAAAACCCGCAAAAAATAATTTTAAAAAAGAGATATAACGGGTATTACTAAAGAAAACAAAATATAAACATGTATCAATTTCAGAAAACATCAATACAGTTTTTGTCGAATAACAAATCTACTAATGTAAATAACAAAATATTTCTAATGAAAGTAGTAATTGTGAAAAGAATGAAGGTATTAACGGTAATTAAAAAAATAAAAATCAATTAAATATATTTTAATAATGACAGAAAACTTCAAAAGAATATTAACTTTAAGGTAATGTGAAAATAAAATAATTTTAACGAGAAAAAATGTGATGCAGAAAATAAAATTTGAGATCAGCAGTACTTTTCATACAAAGGCTCAATAAACCAAGAAATCGCTGTTTCGAGTTACCAAGTTGCTATATCACAATGAGCACTGGTAAAATTCGAACTGTCTGTACTTTGAAATCTTGCATGGAACACTGGCTTTGAAATCCGATCAATGCTGTAACATATCTAAATTGAAAAAAATTTAATTTGTTATTGATCGGACCCCATGCATTAGATAGAAACTAAATTGGAAAAATTCATATTTTAATTAAACCTGCTTCCAATACGCGCTTCAAAGACACAGTCGTAACCATCCCTCTTAATAGCTTCCATCGAAAAGCATTTAAAGGTGCTCTTCCGACAGATATGCAACTTTAAAATATCGTGAAAGTTCAAGTTCGTTGTTGTAACCACTATCAAAAGAAGATCAAACACAGTTATATAGATAGATAACGCCTCTTCACTCGTTTTGGGTGTATTAGTACTGTTTAATATATCTTGAAAGACTGTGTTCTCCATGGAAAACGCAGAAGAAACTCTAGATGTTTTGATTGTTGAAGACGGTGTAGGAATGCTGCCACCATTTCAAATGCAACATATATTCCCTTAACATGCAAAACCCCGTCCCTAATTTTTTTGTAATTTAATAGAGGAAATAAATTCTCAATAAAACTCAACCAAAGACGAATATTTCTGAATTATTTTTCTCATCTGGTTGGAACATGCGGTCTCATTTATTTCGACGTGAAAAATTCTTTTCGTTCGTTACAGTGAAGTCGGTCAAACCTTGTGTGACAAAATTACGTCAGATTTGAATCCCTAATAACTACGAAACTAATAATGCGAAAAGAATGGTTGACCCCACAACGGATAGATCATATCTGTAAGAGTTCTTCGCATAGCACTTTTTGCCTGTGACGTCTTCGTACCAGTGTAGGCGCATGCACTTGATTGTTATGAATTAGTTTTATGTAAGGTTATAAATAAGTGTAGCGAGGAAACGCGCTTAGCTAGGAGGTTGATTCTGGTCTCACTTTAAAGAGCTTGAGGAGTGTTACTGGGACCCAAAGTGAGACACTAAAGATATTTATCAGAATATGAGTAAAAATGGTATTGAATTGAAAATTCAAACCAATTTCAAACTCCGCATGTTTTTTGATTATAACATGCAGAATTTTCTTTCGAATTGCACGAAACTTACAGAATACTTGACAATACGTAAAATAAACATTGACAAACATAAACATATAATTCCCTTAATGGTATTAAAATTTAACTATTAAGGGAATTATAAGCACTTGTAGTAAATAATGTTTTACTGCGCCTAAGCGAAATGTAGTTCTTTATACTGTCAACAGATCACAGGCTCCATCAGAAGCTACTCTAAATAAAATATAAGAAAGGCGCAGTTCGGCTCCGCGCCGTAGATTTTTCGTTAAAAGATCTGGATAAAATCATAAAACAATTATTTCGAATTAATATGTAATTTAATTATCAATCGCTTTAATACAATATTTACACAAAGTAGTAAAATGGTTACAGAATAGATAAATCACAAGTTTATTGCATGTAGCAAGTGTCTGTGGTAGCTTGTGATTTATCTACTCTCTAACCATTGTACTACTCTGCGTAAATATTGCATTAAACAGATAGATAATTAAATTACATATTAGTTCGAAACACGTGTTTTATAATTTCATCTCAACGTTTTCACGAAAAATCTACGGCTCAGACCCGAAATGCGCCTTTCTTGTGTTTTTTGTCACTTTTTGGATATGAAAAAACTGCAGAAATCTTCGTTATTGGTTTAGAACAATCGATTCTTTCTCTCATTTTTGAAATTTAAAAAAAATGAAATAGTTATTGATTTATGTTAAGCGACAAAATAAAAATTTAGAAAAATCACATTCTAAACCTGTTTCTAATCAGAGCTTCTAAAAGGCAGCCTCAAACATCCCTCTTAATAGTCTATGCATCTGCCGTGGAAAACTGTAAATATGGTAATATAAGACGTTGAAATTTCTACAACACTAAGTTACGTCGTTTGAACCTCATTCAAATATTGAAAGAACGTGATTGTAAAGAAACAAAGCATTAATGCAATTACAGCAATATTATAGAGCGCAGTGAAGATGTTGCTTGCTTCCTATAGGATCAACCCTGTGAATCGCATGCCACCTCAAACTTCCCGTTCAAAAAAGTCTAGAATCCGGTGACCTACGTAAATTCTTGAGGAGTAAGAAGAGTCCTTTTTCGGTTGACAGAAGATCGCGCAAAAGCGGTTTTTTCTCTCCTCGAATTTCTGCGCAGAAAGAGACGTTTGAAAAATTACTACAGATTTTGTGGCAATGTAATTCTCACTCTGGCTGGCCTCAGAGAGTTAAATTCTCTGACTGAGTGATTGTTTGGTTTTTATGTCTCAAGAACATTATAAGCTTTGTGTTGCAGCTCTTCTTCCGACTATGGTGTTCGAGTGATGCAACTGCCCAATTAGCACAGGTATTTTACTGTTTCTTCACAATGTTGATACGATATTTTGAATCCACAGCAGTGTCGAAAAGATATCGTATGAATATTGTGCTAATACAAAGGACACAAAACCATTACCACCAGTCCAGAGCAGGCATCCTCAGCCACGACTTTTTAAACTATACACGAGAATTGGTGGGATGATGATTCAAAGACTAGTCATATATTCAAATGAGCATTATAACTACTTTGAATGCGTAATTTTTGAAAATAATTAGCAATATTTAAATTATTGTATCGTCGTGTCCTGCTAATTCTGCTTACGGATGCAAATGGGTTAAAATACAGCCTCCATAGCATCTTCCTACGCGGTTTGATATAAAGAAGATAAGAGAGTTTCTTGTGGATTACTTCGAGCTTGGTTTATTTCATATCAAATGCTTGACCTGATATTTACTCATAAATTTCCGAATAGGAAATGAAATGAGATGCATGAACTGAAAAGTTTTAAAGAATAATTGTTCACATTGCAATTCATAATATTTACAAAGTACATTACATTTACACAAAAAATTCTGAATAGAGAATGAAACGAGATGCACGTACTGAAATATTAGAAAAGAACTCGTTAGTAATATTAGAATCACTTGCTAGATGCCTAATACAGATTGTATATGTTTAGGTGTCGATCTTGAGTCAAAGATCACTCTGATTTTGGCTTCACTTCTCATTGACACGTCTATCTCGTTTAAGGATTCGCGTCTCACGTCAATGGTCCAATTCTTTCAAGGTCTTTTTCCGGCCTCACCTATGTCGGAAATTTGATGTTTTACCGGATACCCGATATTCACGGTACACTCGTGAAATGGTCGTTCGCGAAAATTCAAATTTCATAGCTACCTCGGAGATGCTATGTCCCATCTCTCGTGCGCCGACTATAACACCACGTTGAAGTCACTTAAATCTTGATAACCTGCCATTGCATCAGCAGGAAACGATCTAATGCATTTGTCGGATATCTGTTGTCTTATATACAGTGACTCAAAAAAAGTATTGGGGCACAATAAGCTATCAAACATTCTGTGAAAGAATAAATCATTTTTTTATTTCAATCAAATGCTTTTTGTACATGTCATATCTGTAGACTAAATAAAATCCAAAAAACATGAAAATTAATTTGCAATATTGTTACAGTAATACTGAAATGGGCATTTCTTGCTGCATAACTGAAATTAATCGCCAAAGAAGTTTTGGGGCACGCAAACAGAATTGTTCTATATCACCCAAATATTATTTCTCAATAATGTGTTGGTCCTCCTTTACATTTTATGACTTCTTTCAGTCGTTTAGGCATGGATTTTACAAGATTTGCACACAAACATTTCCTTCTATTTTATCCCATTCTCACACGAGTTTTTCTATAAGTTCATTTTTGCTGGAAATTTTAATTTTACGAATTCTGTTATTGAAATGGTCCCAAATATTCTCAATGGTATTGAGATCTGGACTCTGTGCAGGAGTTCTAATTACTTGGGAACAGTGATATAAAGCCCAGAGTCAGCAGATATGAGCATTGTGCTGTGGGTCATTATCCCGATAGAGTTTGTAATGTGGCAATATGCCCTTTTTTCAGCACTCTGTTTCAAATTTTGTTTTAAAATGGCTAAATACATATATTTGTCCACCATTCTATCAAAAAAATGTAAATTCCCAATATCCACACCACTCATACAGCCCCAGACCATCTGGCTACTACCACCATGTTTTACAGAAGGAGTCATATTCGTCATTTCCAGTTCAGTATTGGGTTTTCGCCATACCATTTGTTTCCCATCGCTTCCAAAAACATTACATTTGCTTTCATCTACAAATAAAACTGAATTCCAAAACTCCGGAGGCTTTTTAATATTGGATTTAGCAAAATTCTAAACGAGCTCTTCGATGTGCTTTAATGAGGAATGGTTTTCTTCTAGCTACTCGGCCATAAAAATTGTATTTTCTCAAGATATTCCAGACTGTTTCTGGATTAGCAGACTTGTTAAATCTTTGTTGCGCTTTTAAAGTTAATTTGACTGCTCTAGTTTTAGGATTGAAAGTAATTTTTCTAACAACCACCCTTCTTCACGCTCAGTGAAACGTCTTGGGCGACATGTTCTTGATCTGTTTTCAACTGATTTTGTCTTCTTGTATTTCGAAATTATATTATGTACGGTAGATTTACTTACATTTACAATTTCACCAATTTTTCTGTCAGAACTTCCACTTTTCCAATGACAAATAGTAAGTTTAATGATGTTAATGAATATCTGATTTTTGCGACCCATGCTAACATGCAAATGATGGACAAACGTAGTAGCTCCTGCCTCTTGCTTCTTAACTAGTGCTTTCTATGTTTGCAATTCTATGTGAAGTTGTATCAAACGTTCTACCAGAATTGGTTTCCTATCGAGCTGGTTTTCCTGAATGCTCCAATACTTTTTTGACCTTAATTTCGTAGTTGCAGACAAACCATTTCAAATAGGTTATTTCTATATTAGTTGTATTTAATTGTAATAGTTGTAATAGATTTCTCAGAGTGTTTAAATACAAAAACTATTGCAATTATATTTTGTTTTTATGTAATAGTAGACATTTGCCAAATGAACGCTTGAACATTTCTTGTGCCCCAATACTTTTTTGAGTCACTGTAGGCATTGCCGACCGCATCGGGTTAAGATGATCGGTTGCATATGTCCGTTATTTGCATATGCAACCCTGTACCAGTTTCTCTGGCTCCTTATTGTATTTTGATCAAATTAGTTGATTTTAAAATTTGAATCGTTTTTTTTTTCATTTTAGGTATTTCGAATATTTTTCGAAACTGTGCGACTTTAGAAAATTTTACGTAAACCAAAATTTAAAATCTGTAATTTGTAGAACAGAAATTTTTATGACAACAAAGCATTAGGTTTTAATTTTATAACCTATCATGTCTTGAATTCTACTAAAAATATGACGATAAAGAAGGCTTTTTCATCAAGAAGTATATTTAAGAATGTTAGTTACCTGATTACAATCTAACAATATATAAATTATCAAATAAATGACGCTTCCTGAATATTATATTCGATAGAAAATATAAAAAATTATAAAGTACGCACAATCATCTCATAACAATTAATTAAGTGTTTATATCTCAAAATGACAACTTTTTTGCAGCTATTTTTTCAGCTGTGCTTGCGATACAAAAAAATTCGTTGTTACAGTTATAAGAAACCGTTTTCATCCATAAATTAAATGTATAATCTATTTCTGTTAAATTATGTTTGGGATCATTTTGTCCCTAAGAATTTACAGTGCTAGAAATTCAATGAATTAAATGTTTGTTAGTCAAAGTGCATGTTTCTTTGTAACTGAGTCTATATAAGTGTGAGGTTAAGCTTTGTCTGCTTTGCTTCCTGAAATTCAAACAAATATGAAAATTTGAATGTTATTGTGCAGACATATTTATGTCTAATTAATTTCAATAAACATATAAAAAAGAGAAAAAATTTCAAGCAAACAGGATGGGTTTCAACATCTTAGGGAATTTTTGGCTACGAAAGATGATAAAATAATTTCGCTTATAAAAAAATACTAGACATGCATCCTTAATGAAACCTCACGTTATCATTGGTGTTTTGTTTGTTTCATTTTTTATTTTTTTTATTTACATTGTTAATATTAAAAAAAAATTAAACTTGAAATGTTTTTGCCTTCTTTACATTTATTTTGAGGAACGTCGTATTGAATCATTAATTTTTTTCACCTTCAGGAAACGCTAATTATTGATATGAAATTAAAATGATAAAAGCAGTCAATTCAAATGCCTGTAATTTGAGAACATGGTATTTTTTAAGCTTCCATCGGGCGCGCCTGCGCAAATTTTACGACAAACTGGACTTTTCATACCCTGTTTTCTTCTTCGGAATCAAAACTGTCTGAAAGTCATAGAAATTCCTTCATGCGACCCCTCTCTTCAGGATTAAATGGGTTTATCCGCTTTTCAGGGTGTTTTTATACTGTTTTACGCTTATGTCGTAAAGTTTATGCATCGCGCCCACTTGATAATTTTGTTCACGTCATAACGTTTCAATTTGATAATTATAAAACCAGTGAGGATTAGGATAATTCAATATTTAATTTTACATTATCAGAGATATTTAATATGTGATAAGCCTGCCAATAATCCATGAAGCCGAAGAATTTTTCTTGAAAAACTTAACGTTCAGTCTTACGATAAAACACCTCACTACTCCAGTCCAAAAAATCTGATCTTCGCCATATGCCCTAACATGTCTTTAAGTTTAAATTATACATCAGAACCTGTAAAAGCAAATGAACAGCAACCAGAATTGAGAAGAAGAGCTTCTGGTTTTTGTTTGAAAGAAAGTAAAAGATCATGAAAATCCATGAAATGCATTAGGTGTATTATATAGTGTACTTGTAAGCGTCACTCTCTAGCAAAAGTTCAATTTTTCATATGCAAGGACAAAGATTACAAACGAGAAGAAAGTCTTTGTTGTACTAGCTTAGCTTGTATTATAATATTTTTATTACAAATTGCTTAATAACTTTTTTTATAAAATAATATTATTAAATCTCATTACTTTCTCTGGTTTCGGTATAATTTTAGATTTTGCAAATAATATTAAGATTAATTTTCACTCTTGATGAGAAGATTCGCTTTTCCGACGTGTATCTTATTAGTATTATGCAATAATTTACAGCTGCCATATTAAAAATGAAGAAAATTATTGTGTCGTAGAAAGTACGTCACGCGCCCGCTCGTGTAAAATATTTTACCGCGCCCGTTGGAAGGTTAACAGGAAATGCTTATCTTGATCATTTTTAGCAAAATTAAAAAGTTATTTATCATGCTCTTTGTACCAGTTCTGAAACTCAATAAACCCATTAAGGAAATTTTCAAAATGGACGACTTTTCTGTTGTGTTTACTTACATTGAAAACCTTGACTTTATATGCATTACCTTTGGACATCCGCTTTGAAGATTCTATTAACTTATCATTACACCAGAATTATGTAGGTAAGGAATTTAAATGTAAATCAAGAAAATTGAAAACTCGTCCAAAAAAGTAAAGAAACATAATAAAATCTAAAGAGTGGTTGGAGATATTTTTTTTTTATTTTTCTCAAGGACAAATATCAGAAATAAAGGTATTCTGTGATAAAACATCTGTCATGACAAGTGAAAAGCGATTTGTTTTATTAATGCATTAATATAATGTAAAAAAATTCCGTAATTAAAATTTATTCCCATCAAGTTGAAAAGCTTTACTTTCAGTTTCTGTACAATTAAAGAATTGCAGACAAATAGGACAAATTACAATTTTTAAAGATATTTTTGAAAAAATGTTCAATTTCATAAAGCAATTAAGTAAAAGGTTTAAAATTTTCTTGCATTTTATTTTCATTATCAAATTTTGGGAAATAATTTTGTTACGTTCTGATCATATATATAGTGATACCAGTCAGGATTTTAAATTTTCGATGTGAATGCTTTCTTTAAGTAGAAATTTCTAATATAATTCAATAATTTCATTTTCTTTTGTTGTGTGATAATAATTTCCGGTGATCAGTAAGATCTTTAAGTTAGAAAAACAGAATTATAGCAATGTAAGGAACCATAAAAAAGAAAAGACACTCTTATAGAAGATTTAACTGTCATTGTCAAATTATTGTATGCGATGAAGTAAGAATGAATTATAAGCAAAAGAAAATTCCTTTCGATACTGTTACATGGTAACTCTTATGGAAAGTTTTTTAATAACTTAAAACCTTTGTTTTCTGGCAAAAAAGTGAGAAATTGCACCTGTAGGAAAAGAATAAAGTGTGGGTTTAAAACGTCTGATGTAGATTTGCTTATTGAAATCCTTCATCATCAATGTATCTGATTTTCATGTCCGAAAAATTTTAGCGACTTATCAATATATGACTAGATCAGATCATGTAATGAGGAGAAGTAAGTAAATCACGCCACTATCCACTGTAATTCATCTAATGCATCCAAGAATTTAATTTATTTAAAATTTAAACATAATATAGTTGTGAAACTGTGATTAATTCTTATATAATTCAAAGAAAAATTCAATTATACCATCTCATTCACTTCAAGTGGAGAGAGTAGCAACAAATATGAAGTCGGAAAATAATATATGAATCTTCTGCAATTTAGCCCAAATACTTTTAGATTGAAGATGAATTTAATGATATTTAGATGAATTTAATGTTATTTCCAACTTTATGTACTGTAATGAAAGTACGTTTTTAGTTTTCACTGTTATTTCATGTGTGCACTCTTCAGTTTGAAATGAGCCGCGTTAAAGTATTTATTATGACTAAGCTTTCTGAAATTAAAGCATTTCACAAAAGTTCTGTGCAGCTCCTTAAGAAAAGTGTCGTGCTGCCATCTAGGAGAGAGACATCTAACAATTATCGGAAGACAGGCAGAATTAAAATGCATGTGCAATTTAATAAGACAGCAATTAAGTAATGCCATACAAATTTATTTCTATGAGTATAATGAAAGTAATTTGAGACTTCTTGCACATTAATTATCTTATCTGTGTATGAAGATGATGAGAAACGTCTTGTATTGATAAATGTCTCAGAGTTAAGTGAAGTCATTGTAAAGTGTAAACTGTATTGTGGACATTTAAAAACAAAATATGTAAGGAAATATAAATAATAAAACAATTTTTTTATAATTTATAGAATTATTTCTGTTTAGTAATAATGTGATCTTTATGTCAAACATAATATTATAATCATAGCTTTATCTTTAATTGAATCGCTAACTGCAGAAGGAACAAGTCAAAAACACAACCCTTTTTAAAGGAATGATAGCTATACTTTTTAATCAAAAATGTACACAAAATGTGTATTATAAGGCTGCCTTTTTTTTTAGAAAACAATTATTAAAATTTTACTTGACTGGAGAGGGTAGTGAATGTTTTTTTTTCATGTCTTTTTTATAACATTAGGATTGTGTGACAAGTTCCCTTTCCGCAGTTATTAATGTAATTTTATTTTTGATTAGGCAATGTAAGTTATTTATTTCGTATATTTTAATTTTCGGACGGTCTGAAATAAAATATTTTTTTTATTTCTTTAAAAGAGTTGATTTTCATTAACTCTATTCTATTAAACGTACAAAAATTTGTTAACATGTTTCGTGTACAGAAAATAAATAGAATCAAATATTTTTTGATATATTGACTTTAAGTAAATTTTGCATACTAAATAACCGTACCAACCGAATTATGTACAATGTATTTTTTAAACAATCGTTGAATTCTGCGTTAGATTGAATATCTCGATATACCTAATCTTAATTAAAAAGCATCGTCTTTCCGATTGGATTTTTAAAGTCAGTTAACACATGAAACTCTCCAAAGTAGGACAAATCAAGCAAGTACGCCTCAATATAGCGTCCTTATTTTTCTATACTATTTAATTTACACATATCTTTTTTTGTAAGTGCTGATATGTAAGCAAATGTGTCTTGGTAAATGATGCTGCATGTCTTTGTATGATGCACAGGGAAGCGATGCAAGATTTCTCATACGAAACTTGCAAAAATTGTTGGAAACCTTGAAGAATGTATGGATAACAGTATAGCAGTAAACACAGATAAAGGGAAAGTGATTGTACAGAGAAAGAGGAATTCCGAGCAAAATTATTCTCCTCACTCTTTAAAGACACCAAAATTGCTTTCCTAACTTCTTTTCTCCCTTAAGGGAGCACTTCAGATATGCGGATGAGAACCTGCCGTATATATATAAGCAGAGTCTCGCTTCCCAGTAAAGGTGGTGTGATTCTGAGAGCCCATCTCTGATTATTGGCCGTTCCCCCGTAGAAAGAGGGGGTTGGAGCATTTGCGATTCGTAATGGAGGATATTTCGCATTGGGCAAAGTGCCGGTTTTTCTTTCACGGCGACCGTTCTTTCAGATGCACCTGGATACCTAGGTATCGCCGGGTTTTTATTTCTGATTCCTAACACTTTGCAGATTAATAGATGCCTAATAGGAAGGTATGACGTTTGATAAAAGGTCAGCATACAGAGTTCATATTTAGCCCATAAACTAAAATTTTTTTTCAAAACGCAATCTTTTCTCTCTCTGAAGAAGAAGACATTCTTTTTAATCACTAATCGACAAAATGTTGCTCTACAAACAAGTAATCACTAGTAACTAGCAATTTATCTGACATCCAATATTTTATTAGGTTCAATATCCGTGGTTTTAGCGACCGAGCGAAGTGAGGTCTCTGTTTCAACCCCACCGTTCAGCATTACGCCTCTCTGCAAATTTGTTTGTTACGGAGTCACGACCAAACACGTTTTACGATATTCTCTGAATTCCACATAAAGTCTCCTTGAGATCATAAAACAAGAACGCATATGTAAAAATTTTTATTTTTTGGCTCCGTTTGAAGATGTTGACCATTTAAATAGTTTCAGTGCTTTGGCGAGTTTGGTACTATCAAAACATTTGAATCATTTTGGTAAAGACAATTCATTTAACTATGATTACGTTTGTACACATAAAAGCAGACATTTAATTACAATTTTGTTAATGATGATAAAAGCAGACTGTTAGATTGCAAAAATTGCATCGACATCATTTTTCGGTTTTATCAGTATTTTTAATTATTTAATTCTTCGCCACCAAATTTCTTTCATCTCTTGTGCCATCTTTGACAACTTTTGAAATTCAAACGATAATTTTTAGCCGTTTCATTAAATATCTAAATTTTTCCTAATTATTTACTTTGTATTCGACTTAAATATTATTTTTCTTAACTTTTGATGTTGTTTCCATTAATTTATCAACTTTATTAATTTTTAAATCAAATTTTTCAACGGGACTATTTCCTCGCCATCTTGTTTCGCGTAGGATTTTGGCGTTTAACTGGAGGCATTTTTCTTTGTCTGAATTAGATTGCCTTTTTTACACTGAAAGTAACCGACGCACGTCTGGAGGTTCTCGAGACCGTTGGGATTTTTAATTCCTTCGGTTTTCGGCCTCTCAGACGTGCTGAAGAATTTTTTAGAAATGATCACGTAAGAGGAGATGAATTAAAATAAAGAAAACTGAGATTTCAATAATATCTTTTAAAAAGTGGTATTGTGCGTTGTCCAACGGAGTTTCAAGACCAGCGTTTGAAGTTCTCGTTTGTGTTGAAGGATAACAGTTATGACCCAATATCCAACGTTCTGGGTTACCGCAAAAACAGAAAGTGAGAGTGGTTTAAAATGTAGAAACTGCATTTGATCACAGATTGTGAATGACAAGGCGGTAAAATCCTCACTTTCATCAGTGAAGTCATAAAAAGTAATCGCTAAACTGTTGGTGATATGTGTTACAGTTTATTTCTGCATAAAAAGTGATCTCTAAACTGTTGGTGATATGTGTGGCAGTTTATTTCAACATTTTTCAATTATGAGAGTAAAAGATTGGTGTGGCGGTGTAATCTGTTTCTTCAACAATGAGTTTCAAGTTATCTGATTTATCAAAAAGGCAGTAGCCTGTCAACCACAAAAAAAAATAACGTAATGTGTGAGAGCTCTTGTTTACTCCAATTTTTCATTTTCGGCATATTGTGTAATTTTCAAAGTCGGCAACTATTATTCTCATATTAATGTATAGCTACATTTATCATTTATTTTATATTGCTTATGTGCATCCAAAATACTATTAATTCATATTATGGCAGTAATAATTAATTTAATCATTCATTAATAAAAAAAAATTAAATTTAACAACTTGGATTTTGTTTTAATTTCTCTAATTCAATTTCACAATTTTCAATGTACTACTGCTTTCAAATGATTTAATTCAGTGGTTAGGGTTTTCAGGTCTGCAAAGGTAGGTGATTTATATGAGTATAGCTAGAATTGCTTATCATTGTGTTATATATTTCAGTACCCAGAATTGATTAAATAATTGATATATATATATATACTTCAAAAATTTATCATTGGGCACCTACCTTGCATTAACGTTTCATAATAATCCTAGCAACCCCATCCCATGCAGACATTTAATTGCAATTTCGTGAATAGTAATAAAAGCCTAAACTTGTTTAACCCACGAGGACGCGCGTTCCTTACACATACTTGAGGACGCTCGTCGGGCTTCGTAGGCCCGGGTCCCGTTTTCCCACCAAAACGCGACGAAAATGCGTAAATAATTTTCAAAAATATATCTTCTGGGGAGCGCATTAAATTGAAGAAGATCGTTGAATGCTTTTACTTCCAAGGTATTTATGAAAATGTTAGCTTTCCCGTCCAAAATTACATGAATTCTCCTGGATATAAGTATTAATGCATCATTCGTCTCATCAATAAGCATTTTCAAGACTTTTGAACCGATTATACAACTTTTGCTTCACCAATGTTTCGAGCAGTTGTCTGACAATGTTGTGTGTAAAAGTTCTCATATTTTTTCGAGGTTCTTTTTCACACCATTTGTTAATTCCAGCTACTATACCATTTACTATACCATTTTTTAACTCCAGCCTTCTTCTAAATAATCGTTAGACTCACAAATATCAAATTCATTGTCTAATTACCTTAATTTCGCCTTAAATAAATTCGTCTTATCATCTCTAACTAATTCAACAGCAACAATTTCTTTATTTTCTTTGTTAATTGATTCCTAATTTTTTGATTTTCAGCTGGAAACTTTTCTAATCTTTACATCTCATATTTGTAGTTCGAATAGCGATAAACTGTGGCGTTCTAACAGTTCTCTTTAGCAATCCTACATGAAACGCGAAAACGCGCATCGGTTTTCGGAGGCCCGACTGTCTGTTTTTTGAGATAACAAATGAGGGTAAATTCTTGAAATACCTGCGGTCAGCAGGTAAATGACCTTGAATGCAGTTACTTTGAATCTGGAATTTCAGTAATAAATTCTTGCAGGCATACGGCCTCGAAGGCTCAATGCGCGTCTTCCCGGGTTAAATATTGGGTATTAAAATTGGCTAAACCCAAGAGAGGAATGAATAGCAGACCTGATTTTTTTTTAAGAGGGCCGCGACGGCAACGGATTACAGAGCTACTAGTTAATCTTATAAGAGCAGCGACTAGAAACTAATCAAAAGTACCTACTCTTGAAAATACTGATAACATTCAGCTTCGTCCTTGGTTACTCAAAGGATCAAGGCGATACCCAAAACTCAAGAAGCGGAGTTATTGATTCGTGACGCATAAAAATTACTTGTCGCAGAAGGTGAAGACGGTTACTATTCCAAAGGAGACGCTTAAGCCTTGGATAGAAACAAATTTAACTTTATTCGCACATCAAACGTTTCCATAATCATTCATGCGGCCTTTGTGCTGAGTTAAGTGCGCCAATCTAGACTGGTTGGTGGTGTGAAACTTCTACTTAAATACAAAATAAAATTATACTCTACGATACACCCCTCACTCCAGAAATAAGGATCTCCGGTTTGCAGTTTGGGTGGGTAGTTGTTGTTTGTATATGGTTTTATATGATACTCTCCTTTGTTTCTCGTATATTATCCCAGATTTTTAGATTTGTATTTTTGTAACCTTTTCCATCTCTATGCCTTCGCCCATTATTTGCTAGACAGTTAAGGAGCGTCTTCCGATGTCTCTTCCACTTCATGTCCGTCACACTGTTTAAATAACCAAAAAGTTATAGTTGCAGGTGCATGAAGTGGCGTTCTGTTCTGTGCGTAGCAGAATGTTAATTTAATCCAAAAAAACATACATTGAGTAAAACATTTACATAGAAAAAAGGCCTCCCACAAATATATGAAGTATTAATAATTTGAATACAAAACAATTTGTAATTCTTAAATGGATATTAATAGTGATATTGCAAATACATAAAACCATTTTTTAAAAAAGCAAACACTTAAGAAAGAAAACCTAAACAGCAGACAATATTTTAAGACAGTCATAAAAAGTTCACTGCTTTTAAAAACTTGTAAGACAACTGATTAGGCGGCCATCAGTCTGAGGTCTAGGTAAAGGACAGAAATCCGAATCGGAGTCGGGTGAACTGGTTGCTGTTTGAAGAGTTCCTGACATCATTATCCATAGCAGGAGAGCCATCTATAGTTTTAAAATTTCTCCACTTTACTCGTTTAATATAGTGATTTTATTTACAGACTTTTGTAACGTGACCAATTAATCGCAAAAACTCCTAAACAAAACCTTAGTTGTTACTTCTCTTTAAAGCACTTGCAGCACACTCCGAGAAAGCAGGCTGTTTCTAAGAGATATTTCACGTTCTGAATCATCCTCGTTCTCTGTCTCTTTCACAGATATTGTATTCTTTTCATTTTTGAGAGTGGTGGTAAAAGAATAGTATTATGCGAATAGCTCGTATCTTGTTTAAATTGCAATTTGTGTAAAGGTAGAAAAGGGTGAGTTGTACTTGCTTACTTAAAAAAGGCATATTTAAAAACAATAAATAATAAAACAACAATGTGAAAAGCATAATTAAGAGCTTAAAGAACTCATGGCCTCTAGATCAGTAGTTATGATTTACTTTAATTAAATATCAAGTAAACAAATAATCGAAATATTTAGATTAATTTTATTCTTTTAATGTTAGCTCTTATTAGTTTATTAGAAAATGACTCGTCATGATATGACGGGTGCAAATTGCCTCTTCATTCGAGAGATTTCACGTAAGATTTGACGTGCTTAAATAGATATATATGCGAAAGAATTGCTTAACATTGATTGAAAACAAATAAAATAAACATATATTTTATGACAGGAAATATATTTTTCATTTACCTATTTCTTTATTCAAAAAACCTCTTGGTAAACAACGTTCTTTGGGAAGTATTTTTCGCTGTTTAACAATTTTATTTTAATTTAATAACCATGAAATTCTCAGCTTGTCAAGCGTCAGGCAAAAGTTAAAATTTCAAAGGAATACTTTTTAGAAATTCTAATGGAAACAAAGCACTTCTATGCTTGTCAAACGTTGACAAAAAATATTATCAAATTATATCATCACGATTGCAATAACTAATCAAATGCATCGTGGCGTCCAAACTATATCACGTGCATGATATAATACTGACGTCATTTATTATTTTCTTTTGGAAAACGGAAATTAATTTAAAATATATGATTAATATAATTTAAAATTTCTCGCAAACTATTGATCGTAGAGAGTTAAATTTTATAATCAATTGATAGAAAATTTTATTTCATTATTTTAGAGCTATTAAATTTGAAATTAGAACGACAATTACTCGTTTAAATTTAAAATTACTGAAATTTAGGTGCTCTAACATTGAAATAATGCTGTTTAACGTCTCGCAGTGCTATGCCTCGAGTTTTATTGCTGGTGACGTCAGAGCGTTACCGAGACAGATCTGGACTATTATATTAGTAATAACGCCAAATAAAACAAGAAATTTTAATGAAGACAGTGGTACAGCTGCAGCTTTTGCGAAATTGGAACATACCACCTTTCCTTTACAAGAAACCTTAATCTCAAAATAAAAGAAGTATATGAAGGGGAAAATTGTTTTATTAATAACTAAATTCGTTGCTTCATATCCTTAATTTCTAAAAATAGGTTGCGAAATTGCACGTCAGTTAACAGTTCTTTCTTCACATATCGTCACCTTCCTGACAAAAGGCGAAAATAAGGATTAGTTCCGTAAGAGGATTATTTTTGTACACAATGATTGAAATAGTGCTGATGTTCTTCTTATTTATAAAATTGCTTTTCTGCATATTTGATTGTACCGCTCCTTACGGAGTGCTTCCCCCTTTTTCCCCTATTAGCTATGCCATTCAGGAGGATGCAGGTTGATTAAACACAATCCTACTGTCAACAGGAGACAAAATTTCATTTTTTTAAAAATCCACTAGTCGCCTTTGGCGACCAACAGTCCGGCTGTAATATTAACAGCCTGTGGCTATGCTTTCAACTTGGCAAAATAAATTGATTAATTTGAGATTGTAGAGGCTGAGAGACTCAGCCCAAATTTTATTCTGTGGTATACCTCGAAAATGTAGGGCGGTGAGTGGAAGGTAGCAATTCATGGCATATCAAGAGGTCATAAGCTTCCATATAAAACAAAAAAATGTCCAAATTGGTCCAGTGTTGGGGGCTGGGGAACTTTCTGATAAAACCCTTTTTATGAAATCTTTAGATATGGAATCATTTAGTAGACGTTATTTCCTGAAATTTGGTAGCTTTTCTTTTGATTTCCGATGAAGGATGGAAGAGCAATGATGGGTGATTGTCTTTTTTCCGATGAAGGATGGAAGAACAACGCGGATTGATTCATCTTTTTTTCCGATGAAGGATGGAAGAACAATGATGGGTGATTCGTCTTTTTACCGATGAAGGATGGAAGAACAATGATGGGTGATTCGACTTTTTTTCCCATGAAGGTTGGAAGAGCAATGCTGGGTGATTCGTCTTTTTTCCCTAGACTGTACATCTTCGATTTTAAATTCGTATGCAGTTACAAAGAATATAATTGGGGAAACGTTTTTTCCTTTACCTATATGATTTATTAACTAATAGTTCGTCCGAGAAAGAAATCTAGGGTTTGCTCGTGATACCAGTCTTTAAAGGTTTAGACATTTTTTAATGCGAATTACTTAGCACAGGTTGCCGTTTTTATCAGTTATTCACAAAATATTATTTATATGGACAAGTATATGAGTATTAGTAATTGCAATCTCTCCATTACAAATATGACTGGAATATTTTAATGGTAACAAGTTCACAATTTATTCTCCAGAAATTACAACCATTAAACGATTACCAACTGAAAACGGAAATAAATTCAAAGAAATTTTTGCATTCAATTTATAATGTATTATTATGAATATTTTTCAATGTTGAAATTAATTTATCTGAAATTAATGAAAATGGCCACCACTCTCAGGAGGATGCTCAGTGGGAATTGAGGTTAGCGGTAACAATAACCGAAAACCCTGAAAATAAGGTTTCGTCCGATGTAATGTATCATACAAATCCACCAACTGTGCTTTTAATTTATACTTGTATACAGAAAATTCAAGACAGAGAAAATGTTGAAAAAACCGAAAAATCGGGCAAAGACTGGTCATTCTAAATGCTACTAAAGGAGCTCTAATTGAGATTCTTCAGTAAAACAAATAGGGGTTCATTCTTTGGTAGCAAATAGCATTTCATTTAACCTTTCGCATTTCTGTTAATAATGTCCAGAATAACAAGCATATTTTCAGAACAGCAGAAACTACATGTCTGCCAAAATAGTAAATGTAACTTATTTCCGAAGGACTGGATATAGAGATAAAAGGAATCTTCCAGTGGCGTCACTATGGTGGGGAGAGCAATTTCCAGGGGGCGCGAAATTAAGGAATCAATTGGTTGTATTTAGAAGAAAAATAGGTTTTCTAAGCTCTTTTTACCAAGATTCTTAAAAAATGAAATGGTTTAAAAAAGTGTAGGAAAAATCTGATCGATACATTCATTTTTATAAACAGAAAACCTCAAGCTGCGACAAAATAACATGTACCTAATATTATGTTTCAGAGATCTGCAAACACAAACCCTCCATCAACTTGTTTAAAAGAGAGGTTCTTTACATAGATTTTAGTCCCGGTGGGGTAGGAGATAAGGAAAGATGGTTAAGGATGATTATCTCAGGCGAGTTTCTGATGGCATCACATGGTATGCCTGATTCATGCTGACTAATATCAGTTTCTTCGAAAATTGGTGATAATTGTTCAAAAGTGTCATTCCTATTTTCAATCAGCAAAGAATGAAAATTGGAAAATAGCCCTCCATATTTTTCGCGCAGTGTAAGAGAACTCCAGTAACTTTACAAGACATAAGCGCGCTATCTTTACATTGTTTCTGATACTGAATATTTATATAACTTTTATGATGAAAATGCGATAGTGTTTATTTTAAATTTTATTTCTCAAAACCTCGATGCTGTTGTTCTGCCGAAAGCAAACAAACAAGAAACTGAGAGAGAGAAAAGACCGCATAAAGTTTTGCAATTCCTGGTAAAAATTATCAGTCCGTATTGAAGTTTAAAACAAGATAAATGAAAACAGTTTATTTGATAATTAACGAGAACAAATATATAAAGAAGAGAAATTCAACTCCTGCGGTAATGTAAAGCGTTTCCTTTTCTCGCTTAGTTACTCTATTGTCACCAATTAATTTTACTATTAAAAACATATGCCTTGACTATCAAATCATTAAACTACCAATACTCAACATAAAATAGTTTTTTAAATATTTAAATATGGCAGTCATTTTTTGTTTGTAATCCTTATGTTAGGTATATTTACAAACATTTAAATGCTACATTATTGTAATTATAAACACTTCTGTTTCATTTAAAGCCAGAAAGGTTAATTTATAACATTTAGGATACCCTAAAACCTGCAAAATTTTTCAGAAATAATCTATCGTTTTCTTATGCAAATAAATTATATCTACTAAAAAAATAAGAAAGTGTGATTTTACATGTCATAGATAAATTAATAACGTTGCAATTTTAATTCATATTTCAATCAGCATTTTTTCCCGCTGAAATAGTTAATCCCCTAATTTCATGCAATAAATTTCAACTTTGTCATAAGGTGCTAGATAAAACATTATTAAACTTAATTAGTTGTAAATTTTGAATAATATATTTAAAGATGTTATGAAATTATACGATAAATTATATTATGAATATTATTAAATATATTAGTGACTAAGGCTTTTTATGATTTTATCTGTGTTAGCAAAAGATTTACTTCAATGTTTAGAGTCTCTATATACTGTCTATGGGCAAAAAAGTAATGCATATAATTTTTCATTTTTATTCATATATGTGTGGGTTTTTTCCGATTGATTAAGAGATTTTCACACAATTTATATTATTTTTAAAATACGAGATAAATGGAATGCACCTTTTATTTATATTTTTCTAATATATCAAAAGTTTTTTACAAAAAAAATTAATTTTCTTATTTCAGACATATTTAAGGAATTAAAGCTAGAATGCACCAAGTTTTCTGTGAAAAGTTCACGAAATTTCGTTAAAAATTATTATAATTATTTGTAAATCCTATCAATTCAAAAATGTTTTATATGGTAATTTTTAAGTCTATTTGCGCTTGTAATTTTTTCACTACCTGGCATAAAGTTTCAGAAAAGAAAATAAGGAACGCATTTCGAAAGAAAAAAAAGGGGGGGGGGCAGAGTTTCGGTATTTCCCCTGGGCGGCATTTTATGTAGGTACGCCACTGGAATCTTCTTCTATATTTCAAAAAAAAAATCGTCAATTTACTGTGAAGGTGTGTAACAGTGTTTCAAATGGTATTTCAAGGAGAAAATTTAATCATCTTTTTAATCCGGAAATAATTCCTAAAACATTTAAATAAATTTAGAGAACATTACACCGTGTGTTCTTTAAAGACTTTTGGCTTCAAGCAAAAAATCTTCATAATTTTGAAAGAAATTGATCTATTGAAGGTAATATTTCGTCATTATGAATCGTAATTTTCTTCATTTTCTTTATTTTGGTTCACTGATACTTAAAAAATGTTTTACAAAAACGATGCACTTCTTTCATCTTCAATACAAACAATTTCGCAGGAAATTCCGTATCCCAGACTCTTTTCTGCATTAAATCAGATCTTTTTCCGAATTTACTCTACCACTCAGAGTTGCAAAAGAAGCACTTTTTAAAAGAGAATGAAGGGTGTTTTGCCGTTACGTACTCCATTTTGATGTCTCATTCATGAAATGGGTATCCCGAAAGGGGGACGCCTTACATTTATGAAATGTAATTATATTTGAAGCTAGTGGGCTATCACTTAACACTTCAATTATCTGATGGTATCTTGAAACAAAAACAGAGAAATTTAGAAGGATTTTTCCCAGAATCATCGGCCAACACACATTTGGATACTTCAATTGGATTTTAATCTTTGAAACAATAGAAACGTGGATTTAAAAAAAAAATTGCAGCCATTTATAAAGATTATAATCGTGAAAATGGAATTACCTCTATTTGTTGTTGCCTACTTTGAAATTAATTCTATTACAGTTTATTAACAAATACCCAATATATTTAAATTTTTAACTTTATCTAACAACAGTGAAAATTGTTCGTCGGAAAAGCCTAAAAATTATGGCTTTTTTGGGACTTTAAAAATATAAAAGAATAATCGCAGCTAATCCAATTGTGAAATATCTTTTCACTATCAGTATAGATATTTGAATATGTAGAGCAAAGCTCTACATTCATTTTATAAATTATGTTTAAGATGTATACAATTATTCTGGTCACCTACAAGTTGAAATTTAATAAAAAATTATTAGAAAATTCTGTGAAGCTTTCAAAGCCGATTGTTGAATGTTAAGTCTTTGAAACACTTGTTGGTATACTCAGCTGGAGTGCCTGAAGAATGCGAACTTTTCATCGTTTAGCGTTTGGTGTAGAAATTCTAGATTCCAAAAGATTCAGCTAAATTCAATGTCTTTTGTTTTCGAAACTTCTTCAATATGAGCGTATTTAGGAATAGGCAGAGTTTCATAGGAATATTTTCATTTCTGTAGATACTATGGTAGACTCTGAAATAAAAATTTCTCAAATAAGTTCTTTAAATGCTTCTCTGCTGATTGTGAGCCGACGTTATTCTATATCTCATGCAAGAAAAACACGCATTAAGCAATCATACAAGTAGTTCAACATCATTTGAGTATAAGTAAATTTGTAACTGCTTCAGTTGGTGAAGTTAAAATATAATTTGTAATTAAATTCTAAATCGTAAAATGTAGACCCAAAATTTTGTCAAACAAATATATTATATCAGGTATTTTTAAACAAAGATTTAAATATATGCTGAAAAAAGTGATGAATTAAAGGTGTTAATAAGTTATTTCGATAATATATAGAAGTATTTGAATATTAATTTTAAAATTAAAAAAGCAGTTTTGCATTATCTGGTTTCAATAAAATTCGAGCCACATTGGCATTTCATTCTTCTTGATGATTTACACTGCAGCAAATACTCTATGTGTTTAATTGACGTCAAACTTGAAATTCACATTTCAAATTCTTAAAGCATTTATACTGTAACATGATTCAAGATAAGAGTTTTGAATCATAATCTCCGTAACTGAAGGAGATAGTGAAGACGGCACTTTCTTCATTGTTTAAACATATTTGAGAGATAGCATACAAGAAAGTCTTGAATATAATTTTTGATTTAATGCAGCAAAATCTCCTCAAATCATAGGGAAACTCCACAAATTTAGTTATTTGTTTTTTAAAACTTACTATACGAAGCAAAATTGTTTCGAATTTCAAAAACTCAATAAAGGCATGTTTTAGAGCTTGAAAATGTTCGTATCTGAAACAGTAAATTTGCCACTATATAAGAAAAAACCCTCTACGTAAACTAAGTAAAATTTAAAATACATTTTCAGATTATTAAATAAGCCTTCCATTATAATTTCTTAATCAATGGGCATTTTCTTCCTCTAGCTTACAGAAACTCTAAATCTGGATTTTAAAAAAATATTCTATAGCGACGCAACCTGTGGCTGCACTCGGATTTCAAATATATTCCCTAGTTTATCGAACTGTGTATCACATATGTTCAACTTTGTTTAAATTGAGATAAAGAAATATATTTTGTATTCTTTTGTTTACCTCAATTTTTGACCAACTTTTACTTTACAGACTTTTTTTTGCTTCACTTTTAACTAAATCAGGAAAGACAAATTTAAAAGTACTTTATATAATATTTAGGTTCGATGTATACGATTTATATTACCCTATCTTATAATCCTCACTCGCTTTATCTGTGAGCTTTAGCTCTCATGTTGTCAGTTAATGGGACATTTTCAAACGAATCCATCTAAAATGTTCCTCTTCTGATTCTTCTGGCTTCTTACGAGACACGGACTCGAATTTCTAACTTTTCTAAATTACAATTGAGTAAACGCTGATCTTAGAATTTATATTCAGGATCTATTAGGTCAGATAGACAGACCAGTTTACAGGGGTAAATATGGTTTGTGGTTTAGCAGAGGGGACATTTTCCCTTTGCGTAAGTATAGTCCTAGAATTATATTTTGATTTGTCTGAGGCAGGGAGAAAAATATACTTATTTCTATATCGAAAGAGTTTCGTACACGTTTTCATAGATTTATTTTGTTACAAAGTTGTATATGTTTGTAACTAAACTATTGAAATGGACTTGAGGCGAACCTGTTAGTATGTCTTTTCATCTAGTAATTTTTGGTAATTCCCTTTCGGTATGTAACCAACGATATCTTCAGAAGTTCATAAAAAGTATTTCCTTTGTAGTTCTAAATAGCTCGTTTCATAAAGGAATTTTGAAACTCTTTTATAAAGAATTTTCACGAGAAAAATTTAATATTCTCCTCTTTTCTTTAACACTAAAATATGTTAAAACTTAGAAACTATAGTTTCCTTTCCCTTTAACTGCGAGAAATCTTGCTTTTGCAAGAACCTAAATGAATCCTTTCCTCTAGATTGCCTCTGATGAAAAGACATTTATATAAATCCAATATTTTGATGCGCTATTTGTAGTCACGTCTTCAGAAAGACGACATTTATTTACTTACGTTTTCCTCGGCTGTTGTTGCGTTGTCCCACAACATTTAAATTAAATTGACAACTAAATTTTTAATTATTAACTTCAATTATTTTTCCTTCTTCTAAATGCGTTTAATCAAAACACTTGAAGTCTGTTCTTTTATCTAACATTTGAATATCTTATCGCTGAAAAGACTTTATTTTAAATAATTCTATTTTTGTCATTTTATGCTTTATTTAAATAGTGACTTAATTGTCTTAAATTCCTGGGTGTGTGAAATGAGAATTTGTTTATGCCAAGAGATGAAAAGCAGGGGAGATCAAATGTGATCCTTTTCCCCTGCTCCAGTGGATCTTCGTTTCTCCTCGAAGCATGGTCCCGGTGAAAACTGCTGAGTCACGCTGAAGTGAAAATACCAGTTGATGACGAAATTTTACTGTGAGGTGACGAAATATCTGGTCCTGAACTTGGGAGAACGTTCGAGAGGGAAGTGACGTAGCTGCCTGTGACGTAGGAAAGCGGGTCTTTTGGTTGGAGGAGGAGGACAGACAGAGAGAGTTTTTTTGGGGGTGTGCTGGACATCATCGAAGGAGGTGAACGGACTCTTGGAGAGGTCGAGAGTTGAAGGTACCCTGCGAAGAAGATGATTTTTTTCCTTCGGGATATGACGCTGCCATAGTGGGTCGATGCATTCAAGGTGTCGATGAGATGATTTTCCCTGCCGGAAGGTGCTACCTCAGAGGCTGCTGCAGAGCCTCAGTGATAAGTACCCCTTTTGAATTTTTATTATTTCTCCTTGGTACCTATGAATATTAGAAGCTGAAGGTTTTAAAGACAGCGAAGTGTAGATTTAAATTTTTTTGTCAATTTTGAAAGGATGAAAAAGTAAGCCGACCTCTTGCTGAAGCATGTTCATTTACGGGATTATTGAGAGGCATAAAGAAATAATAAGTGGAACTCTGGCCGCTGTAAGGCAACAGGACTATTTCTAGTGAATCAGTTTGTAGGTTTATCACATGTAGCCGTATCATATTATGAACATACTTTTTTTATGTTACTGTGTTTGTTATGTCTAAGTAAATCAAACGTGTTTAATCATTAGATTTGTGAGTAAAGAAGTCGATCGACTATAATTTCTATTGATAGTATTAATCAAGGCATTCTAATAAACATAAATTATTATAGCTCATTTAGTCTGTTTGCATTTATTTAGCCTAGAGCAAATTGAGTAAGGAACTGGCCTGGTAAAATAAACATATATATATAAACATATATATGTGACCTTGGTGTTATTGTGAAGTGAATAATCTGATAGTTTGTAAGTCTAATATGCAATTATAATTAATAAATTTTTATAGTTTGTCAAAAAAAGGGAAGGAAATAAAGTAATAAGTTTTAACTTAAATACCACTATACCATCCTTTTTTTTCATATGCATAACTTCACAGCACTGTCTGCAGTTAACAAGTTCTAAACTGCAGCACTAATGATGATAAGTAACTTAAAGAAGTAAATTTTATGTTAGTCATTTCATCTGTGATGACTAATATGAATGAACTCCACATTGATTTTTCTCCTGGAATTCTCTTTCTCCTACCAGAGTTTACAATTATTTTCAGAATCATGATACATTTATAATAGATCTGTTTAAAGTGTTCGAAAAGCATTCGAAATTTTCTAACTGCAAATAATTTTAATTAAAGACAATTTGGAAAAAATTAATTTGCTTTCTTATCCTCATTTTTAATACAGACTTTGAATCTTTCACATATGTTTAAAAGGCCGCATAGGTGGTATATCGACAGAATTTTTTTCTGCATTTGATCTGATAAGACATTAGGGTATCATCCCATACCCAAGAGAAATTATCTGTTTCTCGTTTTAATATTCTAAACATAGTTTTACTCTCCTCTCCAACGGTGTACCCCGATAACTTTCTCATTTTATTCTAATGAGCATGGAATCTCCCCCACGAATAATCCGTATTTGTTGTTGATGCATTTCGCATTATATGAATTAAAGTCTATTTAAGGTATTTATATAAATTATTATTCGTGAGCATTGTGTTTTATCCTGTATTTGTTTTTTATTGTATTTATTATATTTTATTATTTATTTTTATTCGTTATTTTATTGTATTTATTATATTTTATTATTTATTTTTA
>BGPR01011987.1:34233-46546 GCA_013235015.1 Araneus ventricosus
ATAGTTTGTCAAAAAAAGGGAAGGAAATAAAGTAATAAGTTTTAACTTAAATACCACTATACCATCCTTTTTTTTCATATGCATAACTTCACAGCACTGTCTGCAGTTAACAAGTTCTAAACTGCAGCACTAATGATGATAAGTAACTTAAAGAAGTAAATTTTATGTTAGTCATTTCATCTGTGATGACTAATATGAATGAACTCCACATTGATTTTTCTCCTGGAATTCTCTTTCTCCTACCAGAGTTTACAATTATTTTCAGAATCATGATACATTTATAATAGATCTGTTTAAAGTGTTCGAAAAGCATTCGAAATTTTCTAACTGCAAATAATTTTAATTAAAGACAATTTGGAAAAAATTAATTTGCTTTCTTATCCTCATTTTTAATACAGACTTTGAATCTTTCACATATGTTTAAAAGGCCGCATAGGTGGTATATCGACAGAATTTTTTTCTGCATTTGATCTGATAAGACATTAGGGTATCATCCCATACCCAAGAGAAATTATCTGTTCTCGTTTTAATATTCTAAACATAGTTTTACTCTCCTCTCCAACGGTGTACCCCGATAACTTTCTCATTTTATTCTAATGAGCATGGAATCTCCCCCACGAATAATCCGTATTTGTTGTTGATGCATTTCGCATTATATGAATTAAAGTCTATTTAAGGTATTTATATAAATTATTATTCGTGAGCATTGTGTTTTATCCTGTATTTGTTTTTTATTGTATTTATTATATTTTATTATTTATTTTTATTCGTTATTTTATTGTATTTATTATATTTTATTATTTATTTTTAATCATTATTTTATTGCATTTATTATATTTTATTATTTATTTTTATTATTTATTTTCATTTGTTATTCTATTGTATTCATTATATTTTATTATTTATTTTTGTTATTTTATTCTATTATGTGTTTCATCGTGTTTGTTATGTTTATACTGATTGTATTTGTGGAATTTTTGTACAATATACCATTTTTTGTACTCTTCCCAGTTAACGGTTTAAACGCTCCATACCCCACGGGTGAGTTTGTCGGCATGGTTAATAAATAAATAAATAAATGAGTGTAGGAAAGTAAAAATCCCCAAGATAGCCCAAATGATACATATATATATATATATATATATATATTCTGAATGACTTGTAATGCAAAGCGTTCGACACCTCTCTATTTCATTTTAAGTTTCTTCGCTAAAATATAAGTTTTAAACTGCCATTTTACTCTGTAAAGGTGTGTTTCAACTGTTGTAGGAATTCAACTGAAATTTCTTGTTTCAAATTGATTAATCTTCTTAGATATTACATAAGCGTTAAGAAAGATTTGCCAAATTACCTTAGAAGAAATCACGCCTAAAACAGTGAACTGAATTTAGAGAATTTTGTACCGCAGGATTAATTGGATTGCAAGCCACCTATTGTGGTGTTGATTTTGTTCCCCAAAAGATTTCGGGCGACGAGACCTTCTGCTGAGTCAGCGAGGTCGAATAATGCAACTAAGCTTAAATATGACACAACATTTTCACTCCTATGTAAGAAAAGCATACACAATTATTATTGGTCTTTTTATATCGAAAGCACAAGAAAAAGAAAGACAGTAAGAAATAATAAAGATTGCACTTTTTTATTGGAAACAGCTCGCATCTCTATGAAACCTTCTTTCCTGGTTCAAATATAATATTTCATGATAAAAAAAAACTTATCTGCATGTAAATACACAATTTCACTAGCAATTATAAATGAAAATAAAAACAATACACAAACAAATACTAAAATAAAATTTTAATTCATTTTAGTTCCCTAAAACTAATAATTATAAAGAAGAAAACGAATATTCTGAATCCAGCTATTTTTGTTGCTAAATTTATAAATTTGTTATCTGCCTTCTAGATTCCCAGAAACTTTTAGTTGTCTAGAAATTTAATGCCACCCCCCCACACACAACTCTCAATCGCAGCTATTTGTGGTAGTAACAAGGATACATAAAGTAATTATAAACGTTTTTCGACAGTTAAAAGTATAAAAGAGCAATAATTCCCAAGATTAGAAACAGCAGGTTTTCTTTTTACCATAGTCGATTTCTTGCACATATTTGGCTACTAATTAAAATTTTTATAAACTCACAAGAAGTTTAAGAAACCCTAAAAACGTTTGCTCTATTTATAAAAAGGAAAAGAGAGTACAAAATATTTTATTTTTGTCCTTAATACTGTATATAAGAAATTAGAGAAAAAGTTTGAATATAGCAAAATTTTTAAAAGTTACGAATTTTTTTCGTACTTGCGGCGCCTCAAGACATGTTCTCACTGCCAAAAAATTATATTTTTGTCTTTCTTGCATCGAAATGCAACTTTTCCGAACTATCACAAGATCAAAAGACAAAAAAATCTTTTTTCGTTCCACCGTACTAGACAGCCACTGCAACACAGTTCCACAATGTTGTATAAGGTTGTATGAACTACTTATGCTGCAATACATTGCAACAATAAGGTTGCATACTGACTGCTTTCAGCATTTTTTTATTTCGTACACAGCTTTCCCAAAGATTTGAACCCTTTGGATAAGCTGGGTCGAGCTGAGTTTGGGAGCATGACTCCCCACCAAAACGAGAGTGAGAGAAGTGGAGTCGAAAGTGTCGAGAGGAACATATGACACGTAGTAAATACTAGTACATCGTCGTCGTTCAGACAGATGCCACTAAGTCCAAAACTATAGTTTCTAGATGAGTCCAGTTTGAACATGATTATTATTAGGTTGTTATAATAAGTATTAGAAATTATTTTACAGGTTTCTAGCTCCAATGGTTTATTTATTGAAGTTTAGATATCAGGTTTCTATCACGAAATACATAATTGCAAATTATAATTGACTGCAGTATTCCGTCAAAAGGTTTTTGTGGACTTATTGACTTTAACCTGAACGATATATAATCTGCAAAGATTAGTAGATTTACATACCAGCTGCGGTTATCGGATAGACAAAGTGATACGATTCCTATTAAACAGTTCTGGATATAGATGACAAGTGAAGTGGGTAGCTAAAAGCAACGACGCAAAACACTGAAAATAGAATATTTCGATTCCTATAGTAACAGTACGAGAGCAAATACGAATTTAGAAATGAAAGTAAGTTATTTCATGACTTAAATGCTTAATTTCCTAACACCTTTGAAGACACAGAACAAGTATGCGGCTAGTGTTATTGAAGTGGAAAACTTCAGAGATAAACCTGAAATAAGGACTTTCTTTTAAGAAATCTATTCTAGATTTACCACCCGTACGAATACAGTAGCATTTTTCTTCTATATAACTGTATTTAATCTGTTTGTCTTAGTGGTAAAAAAAGGAATTTATTTTTCGAGATGCTTTTAAAGTTGCATATCTGGTCAGGTTACCAACATTTCAATAGTTTTCTAGGGAAGCAATCCTAGCTATTGAGAGGGATGCTTAGGATTGAGTACTAGAAGCCATCATTCACAGCAAGTTAGAAATTTGAATTTCACCTGTCTGGAATTGCTACTCATAAAATAGCGCATACCTTCCTCAGAACCACACAGTCCAGGTATTCCATTGCATTTGTATTGCATTCTGATACGGATTCTGTAATTCGCAGTTCAAGGAACTAGAACGAATTTGAAAAACAGTTTACAATGAATGAATGACAAAATATGTACTTCTAAAATAAGGAAAATCTGTTAGCGTAGGTATGCAAAAGTAAAAAAAAATAAATAAAGCTGAATTTATCTGAGTGTTAGACTCAACTCTTCTATACATTTGGATACAAAATTATGCTTTTCATTTATCGATGTACAGATGGATTCTTTGTTCAAATTAACACTCTAGTTTAAGATGCGCGATAACTGTTCTGGGATGGCCTTCATCAGTCTGAACTATTGTCAAATAAGGATGACAACAGACAGGCCTGCACCTTGCTCTAGAAACTTCAAAGACACTGTAAGGCGTCTCTACTGTTCTGGTAACCCTTCCGTCAAACTGGAGAGGAAGCGGATCGCCAACGAGCAGTAGTGACTGCTCAGTAGCCCTTTAAGACCGGGCATGTTTTCACCTTTAAATTTAATTTTTTTAGCTTATAGGTAGCGTTGGATCCTACTGGTATTGTAAAAAATAATTTTAAAAATTTAGCATGTCCCTGAAACTCTGGAGCGCACCCCTTCAATCGTGCGGGTTAGGCTTTTTCTTTGTCAATCTGAACCCGTACGATCACGAGAGTTAGGCATTATCTGTGTAAGCTTCACCTAATTTATTTTTTCATGATTTAGTTTTCATTCAGTATTAATTACTCAAAGAAAAAAAATATTTAAGCATCGCAATAAACAATTTATAATTTATAAGAAAAAAAGATATTTGTAAATAATGAAATTACAATTTTAATGACTAACTTTTTTCAAATGAAAATATTTATAACAGATCTTAGTTTTTGATAAACATAAATATACCTCCCATTTCTCACACCGAGTTTTAGAAGTGCTTCTGAAATAAGGTATACTCCTGTATTTTTAGAAGGCAAATGAATCTGCACGGACCATGCAATATCTGGTTGTTCGCTTCCCATTCTTTCTTGCACAATAGAAATTGCAGCGCCTTCACGAGATGTCGGATGGCCCCCTTCAGTCCATTTCTTCTTTAGAAAATCTCCCTGTATTTCCTCCGACAATGTCTATTGTGTGCAAATTTCTTTTCTATACTGATTATATAAAAGGAAGGACCACCCATAATTTCCCACGATCATTAGGACTGACGGTATTTTCAGATGCACCTACGTGATCGCTGATCCTAGCGTCAGTTTTGACAGCTTTTCTGCCTAGTTTCGTTGTCCGAACTGAATAATTACAAAAACATGTACTGACACCAAATTCTTCTTGCTTCCTCAATAGTAAACTAAGGAGGATGATAGGATTTCAATGAAAGAGGGATAACCAAGTGTGGAACGTTCTGTGAGTAGTCTGCTTTGTAACGAAGTTTTCAAAGAGATCCTTCAAAATACTTTGAAAGAGCTTGTCACATTTGAGTGCTGATACGGTAGAAACGACAATGCGATTTGCGGAAGTTCCTCGAGGAATACTGAAAACCGTTGGAGGCGGTGGGATATATTTCGTGAAACTTTTTAAAAAAAGCCAAAAGCAGAAAAAAATTGTTTATATGTAAAATATTTCATTTTTATGGGATAGGAAATGAACCATGTATTTTTTAAGTTAATTTTTTTCTTAATATAGTACCCATTTCAAATCTTAAGGCCGTTACTTAGTGATAAGTCGAAAGAAAACACCGATGTGTGCATTGGATTACGCGAGAAGACACTACAGAAAGGAAGTCGATTTTCGGACAGTGAGCTCAAATAGAGCCGAATCCGCACGATCGTGCGGGTAAAGAAATATTACGCCTAAAGAGTAATTATATTAACTCTTAACTAACATATTTTCCTATTTTTCATTTATTTCAACATTAAATTAACAATTAGTATCCAAGCAATTAAATATGTATTAATAATTAGCAAATTGCGACAGATAAATAATTCTAATGTTTAGCGCGAATTTTTTGCAAACAGATTTAACGCGATTATAATTGAAATATGGACTGTCTCTGCCGTATTTTGAGAAAACCAGATACTATTGATATTATGGAAGCTAGAGCAGTCGTTACTTTATTAAATACAACTCTCCAGGAAGCAGAAATGCTAGCTAATATCTATCCCGCACAATCGTGCGGGTTTGTTCTTAAAGGGGTAGGGAAGTGTCACAGAGGACGCGGCTACGAAAATTGTGATGAAGATGCTTTCCCATTTTTTTTTAATCTTTAAGTTTTATGTGTTTGTGACGTATCCCATTTTAAAGAGGTTAATAAAAATATTGGGACTAAAGATGAAAGTCTTCATTCCTTGTTTCCGATCATAGTACAAGAAAACTACGATTAAGATTCAGTTTCTATTATCCGTCATTCTCTAAAAAATTCAATAAACAAACAACCATTTTTAAAATTGTCCACGGATAATTTTTACAACTTACTGTACAATGTAATGTAAGTTTATAGTATTGCATTACCTTTCTGTACATAACTTCTCTTATATTGAAGTTTATGTTGGTCTTGAAGCAGAATTAAATACAATATGTATGTATTATTCGGTTTTAAGGAATTTTATTTTCATCTTCGTCCCACGCTAGAAGTGAAGTCACGTTATCCTGCATATACATATTAAGAGATTTCTGTTACCCATCTCAAACCTGGTCCTGTTAATCGAAGATTTACTGTAGAAAACTAATGAAAATGGTAACAAAACCCTCGTGACAAACACACCAGCGTCACAACTATTGATTCCTGACTACAGATTTAACAAAAAGGAAGAATCTTAAAGATGGAAGCGTGACTATTTATGTCAGCGACAAAGTCTTTGGCAATATAGTTTTGCTAACCTTTAAAATAAACAAGCCTTCTTAAAAATACAATTAGCTTATCATATTAGAAGTTGTCTCGAACATATTCAGTCAAAACTGTGCAAAATGTGATAATTCTTGTGTTTTAAGTGATGCATAAGTTGTAATTTCATGTTATTTGATGAAATTCGGCTTTGCTTTCTTTGCTGACAAAGTAGCATCCTTTTTCCATCGTGGTAATTCAGATGACTTTTATTATTATTACATCTATCAATAAATTTCAACTTATGTCAATTAATTATCCATTTTAAGGATATAACCAGTGTGCATTCTTTCTCAAAAATGAAAACAACGATCAAAACAACAAACAAAATGAACAAAACTGAAAGCAACGTTCGTAAAAACTGCAATAATGTGAAATTTTACAGTATTTGACAAACATAATTTTCGTAAGTGTAGTGGATGAAATAAGATTCTATTCTAAATTAAACTTCTGAGATGTCAAAATTGCTTCAAAAACATAGTGTTAGTTTTCGCATTTTTTATGCTTTTGTAAATAATTTGTAGAGGAAATTGCTTAAATTTACTGTTCGTTGATTTCTGGCATGTGCAGTTAAAAAATAGTTTTTGATTTTCCTTGGAACACATGCGTATGTTTTTAAGAAGAGGATTAGTAGTTGCATGGTGGCAGAAGTTCGCTTCCAGGTTGGAAGGTCACAAGTTCGAGATCCAATTCAATGAAAGACTTTCTATATTAGCGTAGTGCAGTACGGAGGTTTGGAGAGGGTAGCGCCCTCTTCCTCTGACTATCATTCAAAATAGCTCCCTGTTGCATCGAATTGGGAGTTAATATAACCAAATTAATGAAAACTTAATGAAAATGAAATTTCGCAGCGAAATTGGCATTTCCAAACTGTAGCACTTTTGCTTGTGATTACACACCATAATAGTACATATTGAGCATATCTTCGTTGAATAGGTAAGAGAATCCAGTATGCCACTTGGACTTATTTTGGCTGACCAATTGGGTCTAAAATGTAATAGAGATCTATAATTCTGGTGTCAAGGCAGCCTGTCATGTTTCATGTAACTTTCGGGTTGTGATTTTGAATTATCATGTTCGCATATACAAGGGCAGACAAACAATCTGTCTGTCAAACTATTGGCGGATTTGGTACAAAATTTTATATGGCTCTCTGACCCACTTGCATTTTTTTCCAACTTGAGGACGCTATGATTTCGTGATGGGAAGACGCCATATAAGGGGCTGTCCATAAATGATGTCACACTCTTTTTTCAATACTTTTGACCTCCTTTGTCACAAAGTGTCACACTTCACCATACCCCCCCCCCCTTGTCACATGTCAAGCTATATTACATAAACATATACTTGCTGTTCAGGAACAAAGCACTACATTATAGATCATATTTAAAATTTTATTTTTAAACTTTAACTATGTGTTTTAATGACATTTGTGAGCACAACAGAAAACATAATTAATATAATAGTAATAAAATATTAATATAAAAGAGCAATTGAAATCAGCAGTATTTTGGAATTTGATACATTCTGATTTAAATCTTATATTTACTTCATGAACACAAAATACTCTTAAACAGATTGAATTTAAAAAAAAACGCATCAATATTAATTTTACTTAATGGAATTGCCATCTCATTTCATTTGTCACATTAATTTATATGAACATTTATAAAATTATATACACAATCATAAAACAAAAATTAGCAGGAATCATTTCCTACTACGATTCTTCCTCCCATGAAGAAGATATGTGCTCGTTTATCGAGTACACGGGCATTTTGACATCGCTCTCAACCTCGGGGATAGTAAGCCCTCTAATGTCAATGTCGTCTTCATCCACCCATTCTACAAATTCCACATTTTCGGTGAAAGCAATCACAGCCATGACTTCTTGTTGCTTACGCGCAGCTATTCGAAGCGGTCTAACTCTGCCAACTTCTGGTTGACATGATTTTATGCACACCATTTATGTGCTTCTTCAACATGACATTGGATGCAAAATACAAACCGCACTGCTTGCAAACACGAGTAGTAAGCACACTTTGCACTGAAGGACAATAGAGGTCATGTGTCAACACTTTATAACTACTCTCTACTGATCGGGGAAGAAGTTCATCTACTTTAAAAATTTGTGCAGCAAAGAGTGATGGAAATTTATAATTTTCATTGTCAGCTCGATTTATCGGTACTGTAAGACCTCCCACTGTCTGACATACTGGAATTGGCGTTGGCAGAAACCTTGATGGCACAATAGTGAAGAACGAACTCCGTACTTTTTGGTAGCAATTCACATCAAAACATTTGACTATTTGGGTGAGATACTGACTTGTACGTATATGTGTAGAAAACCATTTATCATCCACCTCTTTCAAACTCTCTTAGTTTAGCTCGGAGTTTTCAGCAGAAATATACTTGGCTATAGTAGGGTAGTTGTCTAAAACAACAGCCGACCATACTACCGCCAAACACTTCCCGGCATATTCAATATTCTTTTCTTCCAACTTCGGATTGATTGTGTTCCCCTGAGCATCAAGATGACTCCCATATAGTTCATGAGGCAAAATGAGTCCGGGCAACTCTACTTAATGGGGCTATTCTTCTTTCTATCCTATTAAAGGCACTTCGCCCAGGGGAATTAGCTGCAATAAATAGTGCATCAAGATTGTTCTGGCGGAAATGATGCACTCCAACTTGAATAGTTTTCTGATATCTTGGATTTTCATCGGGATCTCCATCAACCACAAGAACAACTACAGGTTTGACAGCATTATCGAATTTCGTTATCTGGTAATTCCAGAAGTCTTTCAAAATATAATCCATGAAAATAAGCAGTTGATGTTGTGTGTTTCTCTGAACGAATGGCTACATACGTAGGACTGGAATATCCAACAGCTTCTATTCGGCCAAGTCCATCTTTTTGGACATCTATTCCAGCATAAACCGATGGGATCAGCTTATGTCTCGCTGCAACGACCCAATTATGGTCTGGCAGTGAAACCTTGTATTCCACGTGCATAATCAAAGGGGACTGTTTTTAGATGCGGTTAAGCCAATTGGCACTCTTGCCTTGTCGTCCTGACTAATAAAACAAACCTCTAATGGTCCAAGAAATGATGAAAGTTCCTCTAATCATTTAATGTTCGCCACACAGAACTGTCCATCTATGTGCTTGAGATGGGAATCATTCTGAGCACGAATTAATTTGACAGGTGCTGTAACGACATGTCGTTTTCCTTCAAGGGTCGAGCTCCTTTTTGGCAAAAGGCAAAGATAAACTCCACTTCTTGATACTGAAAATCCATCCAGTTTTAGCTAGACAGTCAGTTCATCCAACGTTTTTATACTGCGATAGACGTCACCCTGTCTATTTTCATGTGCAGCTGATCCAACAATTGCTTTTAACAACTCTTGTTGATCTTCTTCCAATCTCGGCCTGCCAGACTTCTCTCGAATTTTCAAGGCTTCCTTTACATGTGGATGTGCTTCACACAGTTCAGCTAATTTTTTCTTCTCTGCTCTTTTTCTGTCTCTTCTGGTCATTATTTTTTTCTTCAGTTCTGCTTCCACTTTCCGTTTTTCCGCTTTAATTTCTTTTAATTCTTTTTCTTGTTTTTCAGTCCACTTGATTTTCTTTTATAATAACCAACTAAATCTCTGTTCTCATAGTTCTGTTAAGCAATCCTTCACTTGCATCTTAAAGCCATTAATTAAAGGTTCGTAGAAGGAGGTAGGATTTTATTTCTGTTAAGGTTATTTCTAAGGTGCTGAATTTGCTTTTCAATAGAATCTCTATCGTTGCATGTCTTATTAATCCTAATGAGCCGATATATGACAGTTTTGTCATAAATATCTATTTTTAAAGTATTTTGGCAATTAATAAATAGATCCAGAAAAATAACTGGTTCTTGACAGTTATTGGTTTTGATTAATTTAAGTTTATTTTGATACAGACTATTATAAGTTGCATTGAAATCTTTATGGTCGAATATAATAAGGATATCGGCGGTGAATCTATAAGCCGATTTCGAATTAATAGCGATATTACGTCGAAACAAATTGGCCAATAGACATGAAAAACTGGTTCCTTGTAGAATGCATTTAATTTAATAGAAGATATTTTCGCCATTAAAAATAAAGTTATTATTAATACATTAGTTCGTATTATCTTTCCAGAGGGTTATTGGGATGTTTAGCAATTTTTTAGGTCGTAGAAATAATTCATTAACGCTTCTTGCAGTATATAAAGGGGGATGCTTGTAAAGAGATCTTGGAAATCATAGGTTTCTATTGTATCTATTTTATTATTTTTAATAAATTCGATAACTTCTTTGTTGTTTTCCATAATCCATGTAAAATTTTCGTCTTCAATAAACGTGAGGATTATGCTAATATATTTTGAAAAATTATGTCCGGGTTTTTTCATATAGGTATTTGTACCGCAAATTATACATCGAAATTTTATAGGCTGTTTATGGAATTTAGAATAAATAACAATATATGGCAGGCTAATTTTGACATTGTGGCATCCAGTTTTTTGTTTAAAGCTGATATTCTTTTCTTAATAGTTATAACATTAGATTTATTCTGTTTATAGGTATCTGATGATTTAAGTTCTTTATATAATAGTTCGATATACAATTTCTTGCAAATTATTGCTTAATTACCAGCCTCTTTAAAGGGGTTATAATAAAATAATGTTGCAGAGTTTGAATGTTATCCTTGATACTACGGAATTCGTATCCTTTATTAATTGAATTGACTTGTTTGTAATTGCTTCTTATATTTAACTTTGTTATAGTAAGGGGTCCTATCCTCACTTATATGTATAAGTGAGGTATGTATTATTTTTAATCCTGGTCTTATGTATTCTGAATTTTTGCTTTTTTCCATTATTCACTGATAATTTACTATATTTAACTTTGTTTAAAATAAGATGAGAAAAAGGATTCGATATTCAGGTGTTCCTTTCTATTTTTTAAAGGCCATGCAATATTATCCACTTCTTTTTATTAATGTTAATTTATCAGATAAAATAATTTTAATATTACAAAATAAAATACTGATAATAAACTTGTATATAAGAAAGTTGTTCAGGGTGTTCACAAAGTTTTTACCCGATTAAAAAAATAGTATAACGAAAGAACCATTGAACCATTACTGTAAAAAAATTTTTTTAATTGAATAGTCGTGTACTTATTTATTTTGTAAAACACGAATAGTGATTTGACATTCAATTGTTATCAAAGTGGCGAAGGAAAAAGCTCAATGTGTTCTTTGGTTCCAATCAATCCAAATCGGCCATTACTGGTCAAAGTCAGTTTCGACAGTGTTATGGACGAAAACCTCCAGACGTGAAGTATATAAAAGAATGGTATGCAAAATTTTAAAACACTTGCAGGCGTTTTCGACTGTCCAGGAATTGGTAGGCCAAATGTGACTGAATCAAAAGTGGATCTCGTTCGTCGTGTATATCATCGCTTTGACATACTTCGACGCACCAATGATGCTCACATACAAATTTAATGACGTAAGTGGTTTTATTAAAAACCTTATACATGTCTTTAGAATATATCGAAACAACCATATACCAAATTATAATAGTTTTTTACAATATTTGTAAGACTTTGTATCCATCATGTATAAATATATATTATAATCACACTCATAATTTATATCACATATCTAAAACGGAGTTAAAAGTAAATTGATGTCATTCTTACTGGGTCTATTTCAGGAACATGTAGTAACAACTCAACTTAATTAGATTTTCAATAGGCGTCTTTCTATATAATGGACAAATGGAATTATTTTCCCACTTTTTAATAAGCATTCGATTAAATACCGAGTTATGAATCTGCTCGGAACAG